>JBAJMU010000007.1:2025452-2044025 GCA_037952995.1 Hyposoter didymator
AAAAAAAAAAAAAAAATTGATCGACACATCGCTTAATTTTTTTAGTACAAATTTTTATTTTTATTTACTAATTATTATTTATTGTTATTAACTATTTTATGAGAGACGAATTTTGAAAAAAAAAATACAAATCTTAAGCGAGACGGTGGGACGAAAAAAAAAGTTCAAACTCGGAAAGTTCAATTTTATTCGAGCAACGTCACGATTACAGTAAAATGTATATCTCTCTCCATTCTTATGCTTCATACTTGTGTTCTGAGCCAAAGATTACATGGGATCACATGTGAATGCAACTGCTGCTCGTTGGCGAAGAAGAAGAACCAAAGAATCTGCGGTGGATGTATTTATGAGAGTGGACACGCTCGACCGCTTTCGATCCACGATCGTTCAGTCGTATTAATCTGCTCGATGGAGAAGAGGAGCTGTGAACGCTTAGGCGCGTGGAAATTGGAAAGAAAAGAAAGAAAAAATGAGCCTTTAAGAAAAAACACAAAAACAAACAAAATTTTTGTAAAGGAAATTTGGTTTCGCGCCCTCAGCGAAAATTATCATAATTTTTTCAAATTGGCTCATCAGGCGAATCTCCTCGGACGAAAGCGAAAAAATCTACTTGTCTCACAAGTTTTCTTATGACTTATTTAATCTTGTGCGATTTCGTGTTGGACGACACGAGGTTTTGCTGCGTGCACAGATCGCTCGGAATGCTTGGTAGCTCGGGGATGATCAGCAGCGATTACTGTGTCGCGTTACAAAGTTTTTTCAGAGAGAGTGCTGCGTGTCGCTGGTCTTTTTCCTCTCGTGTCAATCTCGCTCTGTGCACACGTTGCGGACGCGAGTCGCGATGAACATGCTCGCAAGTAAGAAGAATAACGTCTATGGCCACACCGCAAGAGCTAGAGATTGTTATTGCCAGTAAAAGAGACTGAAAGCCGCGTTGCTGTTGCTCGGGACGACGTGTGATGGCACACAGCGAAGAAACAACGAGGACCAAGAGAGTAATAACGATCGGAGAATAAAATGGGAGCGAGGATCGCGCGGAGTAAATTATATATAAGAGACGATAGTCAGGAGTCTTTATACGAAGGAGCCTCTTATTCTGGCGCGCGCGTCAATTGCAAGGGGCATCAGAGTCAACGCGGCAAAGGGGACGATCAAATGGACAGAGAGAGAAGCGCAGGAGGACTAATGACCAGGCGAATATAACGGCCAACGTAGATATACCGCTTTAGAAACAATTTTCCTGTCCAAGTCCTTGCTGCTCCTTAAACACACGTTACATTAGAAATAAACGCCTCGGCGTCAAGCCGTCGTCTTTCAATCTCCATCTATTTTTCCTTCTCCTGCGAAAGGCCCAAATGTCGCGAAATTGATCGATCAATCACGCCGGATGACTGATTCCCTTAAGAGTGCGTAAGAAACGTAATAATTCTGGTGCGGGCACATTTTTCCGGCAGCATCGCGTATAATTATCCGGAATTTGTCTGCAGCGTCGTTTATTACCTGCTCGATGTTTTTCTCGTCGTAGCCAACGGCTCATGGGAGAGAATGTCCGTCGTGGAAATCGTCATTCTCGATCGCGTAAGGAAAACTTCGTTTTTCGAGTGCGACTCGATTTTTCACGTGAAAAGTCTGCTCGGGTGACGATCGATCGAATATCTCGATGTCTGGGAGTGTAATTGACGTTATCGGTTCGAGTCTTTTGAAAAAATCGTTCAGCATTGTGTGCAGGACACGAAATTGCTCGGTCGCGATCGCAGCCGTCGGCTCCAACGGTCTCGCGACTTTTACCGATCCCGTATCGAGAGTGTCGCCACAGCAGCAGCAGCCTGTCTCACTGTTAGGCCTCTGACAATGTAAAAAAAAAAGAAAAAAAAAATCTCAAGACGCGAGCCGAGAGGGAACTGGGGTCAGATCTCTATCTCTGTGAGAATCGACGCGGGTCCCTTTTCTGACTCTTGGGACTTGTGCGATCAAATGGAAAAGCAACCGACTCGTTCAATTTTTTTTCAACGACTTTCCGCAGAACTGGGTCGATAAAAAATTAATCGTGGATCGGAGACGCTAATTGTGCAGGAAACTTTGCACGAAAAAAATTGAAATACGAACGAAACGATTTTTCGAAGCAATCGAATGGAAAATTTATTTTTGGGGTCGATTTCGACCCCAGGACATCGTTCCAGCGTCAAAAGCGACGGATTTGTGGGTTTTCATTGAACACGCCCGCAACAACTCATGGGAAATGATGTTACGACATTCCAGCCTCGCAAATCATCCCTCGCAGTTTTCTCCCCAAGTTTCCGGGTTTGCCTTGGTTGAGTATTAACGACACTCGGTAGATCGTAAGTTTGTCAACTATAGAGAGGAAAAGGGGTTGTTGGAGAGTCTTGTTGGGTGTGCAAGAAAAAAAAACGAGCCTGTGATGCTATAAGAAAAAGACGGTTAACGGGGTGGGCTCTGCGCTCCGGCAAAGGCTTGGAGCGAGTTAATTGCATGAATTTTTAACGTCGAGACGTCTTAATCGGCGTAAGCCCGATGATGGAAAACGGCCGAGTGAAAATACCAGGCAACTTGCGAGGAAGCTGCGATTAAGCAGCTTTCTTGAGACGAAGAAAAAAGCTGAAGAAAAAAATGCACGAGAACAGGGGGTTGGCTTATTAATTATTATTGCCATCCGGAGGAAGATGAAAAAATTCCATGGATATACATAACAATAATAATATCGTAAAGGGTTATGGAGGATGTTGGAGAGAACGAGCAGGGAGAGCTTCAACGAAATTATGTCAATGCCTTTTAATTGTTATTTTTTATGGCATACTGTAGGGAGTTTCATTTTATCAACCCAATTAATAAATCTGCTCGAGTCTCATTTGCTCATTTATTTTCCATGGAAATTCGAAAAAAAAAAATTTCCTTAAAAAAATCGCGATGAAAATTCGTGCCACCTTTTTTACTCGTCTGTAAACTTTTGAGGGTCGTGGAACTGCAATGAGAAAAGAATCGAATGAGTCAACTCGACCCTAGAACGGTAACCTTTTTTTTCCATGACCCCAATTTTGAAAAATTCATATCTCCGGTAAAATTTAACGAAAAGCCTTTCAATTGGGCTCATTCTTTTCGTTTTTTAATGCAGAATCACGAGAGCCTGGGGTTATTTCGCTTGAAGTCGAAAAATGAGTCAAAAATGCGGTAAAACGATAAAAAACGGGAGAACGAAGGGAAAAGGGATTTAAAATCGTCAGGGTTGAGCGACGACGAAACCCTTTGAAGGATCAGTGGACTGTCGACCAAATGAAAATATTTTGCGCCATGAATCGATAAATACAGAAAAAATGAAGCGAAAATCGTGCGCACGTGCTCAGCCCGCATGTGCAGAAAAGACTGTTGCGTGATAGAGGCTTCACGCAAATCCTGGTTAAACCTTCTGAGGGACGACAGCAATGACGGGGTAGTGGTTTGTTATCCAAGCGCGCACACACGAGGACATCACAGCAGCTTGTGTCACACGACCCGTATAAATCGCGTTTTCTGCAAACTCGAGAGATCTCGTTCTCCCAGGGTCTTGTCCATATGAATGTGTGTGTGTGTGGGTTTCCCGCAGTCGAGGATTTAATGGACGTTGATTCATCGACGTCAACTCTCCTCGATGTCACTGTTACGAACAGGAAGAAGGAGAGAACGAGGGAGAAAAATCCGGCACATGATGATAAACGCGTCGAGACTGTTTCTTCGTCCTGCAAACCAGAGCGTCGCAATGTTCCATGTAACGGTTCTTCCTGACCATGTCAACCCTCTTTGTAAGGATAAAAATATACTGAGAGCTGCGAGAATATGTAACGAAAGCGTCAATTTCGTTACAGCCCAGTGTAAAAATTCCATGACCATTAGGAAGCTCGTTATTGAACAATTAACATTAATAAATTAAAAGTAATCAAGTGTCTTATGGAAACTGGTGTAACTTTGCGAAAAGTTTTTTTTTTGACCTCTCAATTTTTCAACATCTACGATATACTCAAAGCAACGAAAACGAATCGAAGTTTCTTGATAAATATTTTTTGCATTTGTTTAAAAAATTGTTCTCAACAAAATGTTTATTTTTTAATAACGAGCTTCCTAATCGTCGTGAAATTTTGACACGACTTCTTAAACACTTCATACAAAAACGTACAAAATTTTCAGAATTTTTTCATCATTTTTTATTCCAACCCTTAAGGTCGTTAAATAATGATGATGGAATTCTTTAAATTTGGTATTTTTTTACATAAAGTATTCAGAAGGTCGAGTACAAATTTTACGTCGATCGAGAAGCTATTTATTGAACAATTAACATTAAAAAATTTCATAGGCACTATCCCATGACAAGATCATTCACTGGACATCAGAGAACTTGGTCCATCGCTCAAAGCGTCAAGGACTTTGTATATCCAGAGAGTGCGACTGAAAAGTTGACACGTTTGCATTGGCATCGTGTCTGCGTGACAAAAGCAAGCATATAGAGCGTACACAAGCATCTGAGGAAGTGTGGAGACAACAAGGAACGAAAGGTCCTTGAGACAATGTGTCAGTTTGAGCAAAAAATAGGCACTCACGTTCTGCATGGTCATGTATCCGGCTTGGCGACATCAACGCGACAATGTCGAGGCTCTTGTGCAGCCAACTACAGATCGTAACTCGCGCGAGGAATGTGTACCAGAAACTTTGGCCAAGAGGACATTCCCAGGGACGAGAGTTGTCAGTGCGATTAACTCTGCCACTTTTTTCATTCCCCTTCTCCTTGACGTACCGAGTCCAATTCCCTGCGACACGTTCCTGGCCATGACCTCGTTGTAAACGAAGGTCAGTCGATCGACAACGATGATCGATTATCTTCTTCGTCATTCTGATCAAAGTTCCTTGAACCATTCCAACAGTGACAATCACTAATGGTCTTTGCTTCTCGCATTGCTTTCCATGACAAAACGAACGGGAGCAAAAAGAAAGATGGATTCCATTTTATTGATTATCATGTTCGAGTCTGTCCTCCAGCTCGACGAGTTGTTTGCTTATTACTTCCGATATTTCAGCAGCACTTTCCAATTTCCTTTTGGTTCGTTAATCTCTGGGAGAGTCGTCATTTGTCTCTGTGTTTTGGGCTCCGCTCTTCGGAGGATGAAGAAGAACGAGAGCAGGCATGAGCGTCCACAATGGAACGACGAGGGCGAAAAATAATCGACTCTAGTGACAAACACGCGACTGCCTGGATGGAGCGGAGGTCTTGGCGATTATGGAATCACTGCGTCATTCCGTTCAAGTTATTCCATTAGCAAATGGTCGTTGATGAGATCCGAGAAAGAAGAATCAAAAAGATTCTTGCACTGAAAACGAAATTTCGTTGAAAAAAAATCGATATTTCGTTCGATACGTTCGACTAAACGTTTTTTTTTTCAAATTAAGCGTTAATTTCGCTGACGATTTCGTCAGAAACGAAAAATACTGCCAAAGTAACAGAAATTTCGAAATTATTAAAAAATATTTAGTTTCATTTTTAACAAAATTTAATTCCCAGTGTTTTCGTTTAATTTCACCGTTTGATCTGAATTTTCAAAAATAATCACGCGCGGATACGCTTCGTGCCGTTGTCAAAAATTGGCAGTCCCGGTTCTGGGTGGACGTAGTGAAAAAGATTCGTCAGGCATGAAAGAATCATGTACGGAGGGGGTTCGGGCATGGCTGCTTGTCAAAGGGCGAAAGAAAGATTGCCAGCTGCGTGTGTTGGTTGACTCGGTCCGATATCTTGGTTGGCTGAAGTATCGTCGAGCGTGCGAGCGATTAAATCTCCACGGTCGAATGTCACCTCACGGCATGCGTACCTCGGGAAGAACTTCTGACAGGAGGTCGCCGCGGATGCCGTGGGTCTTCCACGCCCCCGCTGGCCCCCCGTGGTGTTTGACGGTGGCCTTCTCGCCTTGTTCATATCTTTCGCTTCATTCGCTTTACTCTCCGCTGCTGCCATTCCTTTAAGTCCCTCTTTCTAATTCTCTCTGCTTCTTAAGCTTCGCTTTCTATCTTCCTACTCTCTCTCTTGTTCTTCACCTGAAGTACATCGTGGCGCAGCGTTGCGCATGAATCACCACGTCCACAGAGTCTTGTCGCCCGTGCTTGGAAGGTGACAGCTGTCAAGTCGCTTCCACGGTATATACGACGGGGCAGGACCCTCTGCTCGTATATACACGTGGCAGCACACGTGCATTCCTATGTACAAACGTACAAACTGTATACCTAGTTCACTATAGTTCAGTAACTGCTTTTAGTCCTCGTTGTAGGTGGAGAAGCACACACCTTCTTGTGAAATCGTAGTACGCGTTCTTGCGCGCAGCAGCTCCTACATCTTCAGCAGTCTCGACCAAAGATACCGTCCACGTACGTATATCTGCGTGTGTAGAGAAAAATAACAGGAGATTCCACACGAGTCGGGAACGAGAGTTAGATCTCGTGAAATTCCAGCTTCTTCTCTCTTCTATATTTTCGCGTTGCCTCGGACCACGTGAGATCAGGAAAACGAGACTGATACGGGTGCTGTAATGCTGCACCAAAGTTCGTTTAACGCTGTCGAAAGCCTTAAATTCTATCCTATGGGGATTTTGGACCATTGACCCTAGAACGGTGACCTGGGGAGCATCTCGTGACCTTCGTTTTCTCGCTTTTTATCGTTTTACCGAATTTTTTGACTGCGAGCGAGATTTTTCCAGGCTCACGTGACCCTGCATTGAAAAACGAAAAGAATGAGACAATTTTTTTAAAATAATCCCAAAAATTGTGTCATCGCAGCAAGAAATATTGTAGAAAGTCTCTTCGGAAGCAAATTTTAGTCGTTCCAATCGCAAATTTTGCTAACAATTTGGTTAGAAACCAAATTCACTGCCAAAATAACGAAAATTTGGAAATTAGCCAAAAATATTTTGGTTGACCGTTTTCAACAAAATATCGACGATTTTTAACAAAATTTTATTTCCATTGTATGAATTTGTCAAAATTGTTAACGGAATAGGGTAAAAAAAACGACGTTACCGTTTTAGGGTTAATTGCGACCAGGAATGGAAAAGACTGGAGTAAAAGTTGGCGCGTGTTGATAAAGAGATTGAGAGGACGTAGAACGGCCTTTCTAAAACGGACGGTGTACATAGAGCAAACGAAACGAATCAGAGTACGTGATTAAAATACTCTCCACGGAGCGAGTTGGTCAGTGCAACTTGAATCCTTTCGGAGCTTTCCTGTCTAATATCTCGTTATATTCTCCGTTACGAATACAATAGCAGTGACCAAGACGAGTACAGAGTCTCGTGATGCTTCGTTTCGTGCGATGACTGGTTGCGATTGTCGTGTCACCACGAGAGGCACCATGACCTCTGGTTAAAAGCGCATCCAGCCTCCGCGCTGAAACTTGGCACAGAACTAGAAAGTTTAATCTCTCGAGCGTTGTGAAGAGCTAGCCACAAACTCGGGAACAAGCGAGTTAGCAAGAACTCGTCGTCACGTCATCATGAGAAACACAGGAAGAGATTCCTCTCGACGAGGATCTTATGCGGAGCATTGGGCCATGACCTTGCATGCCCTCGTGATGACCAACAACCAAGTGCCTCTCGTATAGACCTCTCGCTCACGATAACACTCAACGGTCATGCGAGCCAACCACAGCAGATGACATTTTTTTGAGTAATTTCCAAATTTTCGTTATTTTGGCAGTAAATTTGGTTTCTAACGGAATTGTTAGCAAAATTTGCGATTGGAACGACTAAAATTTCCTTCCGAAGAGACTTTCTATAATATTTCTTGCTGCGATGACACAATTTTTTTATTTAAAAATTTAATTTTTATTTATTTAAAATTATTTATTTTGATTTTAAAATTTATTTAATTTTATTTAATTTTTTATTATTTAAAATTTGTTATTTAAAAAATTTATTTAAAATTTATTTAAAGGATTAAAGGATTATTTAAAAAAAACGTTTGGTCGAACGTATCCAACAAAATATCGATCGTTTTCAACAAAATATCGATCTTTTTCAACAAAATTTTGTTTTCAGTGAAACACTCACGAAATATCTTTTCCGACAGAACCTGGAAATTCTATTAAAAGTCACGAAAGTCTCTCAAGACAGAAATCCGTTGCATCCATTAACAAATCACATCAATGTCGATTATTGCATCATGAGAATTTTCTGTTATTCGTCCTGTTGGGACACACGTGTTTCTAAATCTATTATGAAGTCAAGCATAACACGAACGGTGTATATATTTGTCAGCAGTGCATGGAGACAAGAAGTCTATTGATGACGGTACGTATTAAATGTACATAGACGTATTAATATACGAGACAGATGTGATCTACGATCTGACATTTAGAAATCTTTCTCTCGGTAACCTAAATTTCTGCTCGGATACGGAGCAATAATGGGTGATTCTTGAGCAACAAATATCGCACTTGAATTCCCTCTCAGGGCAAATGGCTGAAGCATAGCGTATCAGAAAGATGGAGATGGAGAGAAGCAGGGCTATCCAGCATTCTCGAGGATCTGGAGTCACGATCGAAGCGCGAGAACAACTCGAACAAAACGAGTAAAGATCGAAGGATGACCCGAGAGTATACCGAACATGGGGGCATATCGATCGCGAGAAAACATGAGAGACGAGGAGGCATCATTGTTGAACCGCGACGACGACGACGACGACGACGACCAGACGATCATCGAGAACACAGAGAAAGTTTATCCTTTCGGCACGGATCCAACACTATCCTGCGGCTCTCCTTCCCAATAAAATAATCCTTTTTTTACCTTTTTCTATATATAATATTCTCGCGATCGCTTTTTAAGTCCCGGACGTGAGATCTTGTCGAATAACAGCGGGAGACAAATCGCGGATTTTGCGATCGGGGCTTCTGCATCCTGAGATATTACCCGCGCGATCGTTTCATCTCCAGAGAGAATCGAGATCGCACCATTTTCTTCAACATTTTATATACAAACGCTTCCGCCTTCCTTTTCATCCTTTTATTGCCAAAGAAATATGATTAACGTCTCTCTCTCGAGAAATCCGCTTTTTCAATCCAACTAAATTTCGAGTTATTTATTGTCCGCTAGTAAAAACGATGCTCCAAAAAATCTAGAGACTCGGTAGAGTCTGACGTTGAGGTTTTAATTTAGTCAAAAAGATTTATATACACTGGAAATCAAATTTTGTTAAAAATCGTCGACATTTTGTTGAACACGGTGAACTAAATATTTTTGAAAATTTCGAAATTTTCGTTATTTTGGCAGTAGATTTCGTTTCTAATGAAATTGTCAGCAAAATTTAGTCAGTAAAAACGTAAAAACGATGCCAGTAAAAACGATGCTCCAAAAAATCTAGAGACTCGGTAGAGTCTGACGTTGACGTTTTAATTTAGTCAAAAAGATTTATACACTGGAAATCAAATTTTGTTAAAAATCGTCGACATTTTGTTGAGCACGGTGAACTAAATATTTTTGAAAATTTCGAAATTTTCGTTATTTTGGCAGTAGATTTCGTTTCTAATGAAATTGTCAGCAAAATTTACGATTCGAACGACTAAAATTTGCTTCCGAAGAGACTTTCTAAAATATTTCTTGCTGCGAGGACACAATTTTTGGGATTATTCAAAAAAACGTTTAGTTGAACGTATCGAACAAAATATCGATCTTTTCCAATAAAATTTTCTCCGTGAAGGGGATTTGTCATGATTATTAATTGTCAAGTAAAAAGCCTCGAACAGCTCGTATCATTCCCATTGGCATTGACAAGCCCATACGAGCCTGGCAAGAGCTGTTATATATGAAAACGATCGAACGGAAAAACGAAGGCGAATAACGCATATGCACGTTAAGGCTCGCTGCTTGGCTGCTATAAGGTGACACGGTGTACCGTAAATTTTCTCGTGTGCGTTGCTCGTGGGAACGTGACACTTTCACGGCGCTTATCTAATTTATCCAAAAGCCTGAGGCGCATTTGACTGGCATCTGCGCCAGCCACACACTCACCATTCGCACTCTGAATACTCGCATTAGATGCGATGTGTCTGTACAAACATATGTAACGAGAAAGAAACGTTTAAAAATCATAGACTCGTCAAAAATCGACGAGGAAACGTATCGGACGAATGGAAGTGAAAAAGAGGATGCAGGACGAGACGGAAACGCCGCGAGAGAGTAATCGATGCACTCAGGCACATCGTTGGATCCTTTGCATAATCCTTGCAATAGCAATAGGACGATAAAAAATAAAACAAATTAATTTTGAGCCAGTTCATTAAGTGAAAATCGTCGAGACTCCGCGCTCGAGACTCATCACGCGTATGCTGCACTTTCTCCACTCCTCGAAACGCTCAGTTACCTTGTCCATAACGATCGTATTACGTAAATAAAGAAATCGAAACGACTCGCATGGAAAAATATCATTTACTCTAGAAATTCTTAACTTTGGCAACGAATTGACACACTCTGAGAAAAAAGAGACATTTATACTGTGAATCTGTTGAATGTTTGAAAAAATAAAATTACAATGATGAAAAAATGATAAAAAAACGAATCGAAACGACTGGCATGGAAAAATATCATTTCTCCATAAATTTCTTAACTTTGGCAACGAATTGACACACTCTGAGAAAAAAGAGACATTTATACTGTGAATCTGTTGAATGTTTGAAAAAATAAAATTACAATGATGAAAAAATGATAAAAAAACGAATCGAAACGACTGGCATGGAAAAATATCATTTCTCCATAAATTTCTTAACTTTGGCAACGAATTGACACACTCTGAGAAAAAAGAGACATTTATACTGTGAATCTGTTGAATGTTTGAAAAAATAAAATTACAATGATGAAAAAATGATAAAAAAACGAATCGAAACGACTGGCATGGAAAAATATCATTTCTCCATAAATTTTTCAACTTTGGCAACGAATTGACACACTCTGAGAAAAAAGAGACATTTATACTGTGAATCTGTTGAATGTTTGAAAAAACAAAATCAGAATAATGAAAAAATGATGAAAAAACGAATCGAAACGACTGGCATGGAAAAATATCATTTACTCTAGAAATTCTTAACTTTGGCAACGAATTGACACACTCTGAGAAAAAAGAGACATTCATACTGTGAATCTGTTGAATTAAAAAAATAAAATAAAATCAAAATAGTTTAAAAATGATAAAAAAACGTCCCAACAACGACGAGCGACAAAAATCAAATTCGTGCGTTCGACTAAACGTTTTTTTAAATCATTTTAAACATTTTGTCACTGCAGCAACAAATATTCTAGAAAAATTCTTCGGAAAACAGTTTTTCGAACAAAATAACGAAAATTTTGAAATTATCAAGAAAAATATTTAGTTTACGGTGTTTAACAAAATGTCAAAGTTTTTTAATGGAATTTCATCCTCTATGGTGGTTCGTAGCAAATGAGGAAGACTGAGACTCGATTTGGTAGTAGATTCGACGGTCACGTTTGAGCCAATCGGTCAAGTCGCGATGGTCAATAATTTTGATTATTATTTTTAAGACTTCTTAAGATAAAATTTGGAGGCTGTGGGTATGGCGAGTGCAAGTTGAAAGGGTGACTGGTGACAACGATGTTCGGAAAGATGGCTAAGTGTCATCCGAGAATTTGAGATATGCAAATATGAGGGGCTCAAACTATATATTCACAATAAATGTCGTGTGTGCATGAGCATGAGACAAGAAAAGAGCTCTTTCACTTAGCGGCTCATCAGAAGCAGCTAATCTTAATTCGCTTATCGGATTACCCAACGAGAGAGAGACTCTGAGGTGTTTTGCGCTGCGCTTTCGATCTTGCAGCGCGCGGAGGACTCGCCTCGGCAGGTTCCTTCTCGCACCTCACGATGGAGATGTTTTGCGCCCGAAAGATAATCCGTCGGGTATGGTAATTCGAGAGTAGCAAAGCGCCGGAACACCGCCGCACAGATATATAGCGATGAACGTACGTGTATACGAGAGGACGAGATAGATCCGGCGAACAAGGGAGACCAGCGTGCAAGGAGAAAGAGAGAATAAGGAGAAGAGTGAGCAGGGTGACAGTTAAGATGCATAAGTGGCCCTTAACGGGCTCCCAAATTTTTCGCGTCCACCCAAAGAAACTGTTGCAATTTCAGGCGAGACGGTTTGCTCCGAAGTGCTAAAAAGAGTCAATAAAAAAAAACATGGTGTGCAGCAATTTCCAAAACGTTATAATTAAGGATGATGAGTCCCGAATCGCAAATGATAGGAAAATTATGAAAATTTGGTACGTTTTTGTATGAAGTATTTAAGAGATCGTGGAGAAAATTCCACGACCATTAGGAAGCTCGTTATTGAACAATTAACATTAATAAATCAAAAGTAATCAAGTGTCTTATGGAAACTGGTGTAACTTTGCGAAAAGTTTTTTTTTTGACCTCTCAATTTTTCAACATCTACAATATACTGAAAGCAACGAAAACGAATCGAAGTTTATTGATAAATATTTTTTGCATTTGTTTAAAAAATTGTTCTCAACAAAATGTTTATTTTTCAATAACGAGCTTCCTGATCGTCGTGAAATTTTGACACGACCTCTTAAATACTTCACACAAAAACGTACCAAATTTTCAGAATTTTCTCATCATTTTTTATTTCAACCCTTAAGGTGGTTAAATAATGATGAAGAAATTCTTAAAATTTGGTATTTTTTTACATTAAGTCCTCAGAAGGTCGTGCACAAATTTCACGACGACCAAGAAGCTATTTATTGAACAATAACCATCAACAAGTTCCCTAGGTACTCAGCATCCTTAATGGACCGAGCGTTCATCGTTGTTGTTACAGAATCGAGTAGAAATGAATGTCGCGAAAAAAAAGATGGTTTGCCTGGACAGAGTGGCTGGTCTTGGCGTCGCAGAGCTTTGAGAGACCACCAAGGAAGGCACAGTGACACGAAAAAAGGGATAAAAATAGAGAGGTGGTAAAAAAAACGGTTGTCGAGGATCGCGAAGAAATGATGAGAGAGCTCTCGCTTAGCGTCACTGCTTCGCAGTCTCCTCTTTCTCGCGTGTGTCCCTCGAAGACGAGAACACTTCGCATTTCACATTATCGTTATACACCGCGATGTGTTCCAAGTACAGCAAAACATATTGGTCGCAAAGCAACACACACACACACTAATAGACTCTGCACACAGACGCACACGCAGAGGAGAAAATAGGAGACAGAGAGAAATATGTTTCGCCTTGGTGAACGGTACCGTACGTTTTTTCTTCTTCTTCTTCTTCTTGCGTTCAACCGAGAGATATTATTATATTTAAGTGGGATACATAAGATGAAAGAGAGAGAGAGAGAGAGAGAGAGAGAGAGAGAGAGAGAAAGCCAGTGCCAGAGTTTGTACATAGCAAGAGGGTAAAGAGGTTGTTGACCATCCGGCATCGCGCATTCACCGCTGCGATAGCGGAAGATGTGCGTTTGATAGGACTCTCCCGCCTTGTACAACTTTTAGATGTTGGCTTATTTCACTGAGGAGCGGTCCTCGCAACTGCCTCACACCCCTTTTTCCACCCAGCACTCGACTTTCAAGTATTTCCCCGGAAATCACTTCCTCCAATTTTCCAACGCGACGCGGTCCAGTCGTGATTCGTTTTTATTTTTTAAAAGTCTCGACGTTTCTTGGTCTTTCCCTATTTTCCATTTTCATTCATTATTACTGTCTCACGATTTCGTGACACAAACTTTAACGTTGCTTTCGTTTCATTTTGTTAATTGAAAAAAAAATTGCACTTTTATTTGAAATCGTAATTAAGGATGTTGAGTGCCTATGGAATTTTTGAATTTTAATTGCTCAATAAATAGATTCTCAATCGACGTGAAATTTGTCCACGACCTTCTGAGTACTTCATGTAAAATATACCGAATTTTAAGGACTCTTTCATCATTTTTTAACGACCTTAAGGGTTGGAATAAAAAATGATGAGAAAATTCTGAAAATTTGGTACGTTTTTGTATAAAGTATTTAAGAGGTCGTGTCAAAATTTCACGACGATTAGGAAGCTCGTTATTAAAAAATAAACATTTTGTTGAGAAACAATTTTTTAAACGAATGCAAAAAATATTTAGCAATAAACTTCGATTCGTTTTCGTTGCTTTCAGTATATTGTAGATGTTGAAAAATTGAGAGGTAAAAAAAAAAACTTTTCGCAAAGTTACACCAGTTTCCATAAGACACTTGATTACTTTTGATTTATTAATGTTAATTGTTCAATAACGAGCTTCCTAATGGTCGTGAAATTTTCTCCACGATCTCTTAAATACTTCGTACAAAAACGTACCAAATTTTCATAATTTTCTTATTTCGGACTCAACATCCTCGAGTGCGATATCAAGAACTTTTTCTTATGCTGCATTCCATTCATTGCACATCCTCGGACACCGAGACCAGGAAGAAGAATGAATGCTATGGAGAACAAGGAAATTTTCCGGTCGTACACACTGCTCTGGCACCGAAGATCCAATGCCATGCTCGCTCAAAGACTCTCCCTCTCTCTCTCTCTCTCTCTCTTTCTTTCATATTCGCAGGCTCCATTCGAGATTAGATCTGTATACTCATGTGTGTGTATGAATGGCTATACGACGACAAAAAAATTGGATATGCAGATAGCACTAGACACGAAACATCATTCGAAAACGCCTTCGTACACGATTTATCTCTAACAAACGTGATTACATCAACGGTAATATCAATAAATTATAGATCTCTTTCTTCGTTATTTCGCGATAGTGCCCAACGAGAAATATTCCGATCGTATGTGTCATTCGTTATTCCGACTAATTTATACGTTGCTTTGGGAGAACGTGTTCGATTTTTTTGGCGTACAAAATCCGAGGGAAATGACGAAATTTTCTCGACCAATCGTTATCTACGCTGTCGACGATATTCCAGTCATTCGCTCGGACAAAACATTCGTACGGATAAGTGAGAATGTGACTCGCGAAGAACGTTCATACACGCTGGACGCTCACGATTTTTTTCGAAGGATTTTCTGATCAAGAATCATCTCGATTCGTCGTCAATGCGTTTTATCAATACTTTAGAAACAATTTATCAAAATCCCAAATTATAAGAATATGNGCTTTGGGAGAACGTGTTCGATTTTTTTGGCGTACAAAATCCGAGGGAAATGACGAAATTTTCTCGACCAATCGTTATCTCTACGCTGTCGACGATATTCCAGTCATTCGCTCGGACAAAACATTCGTACGGATAAGTGAGAATGTGACTCGCGAAGAACGTTCATACACGCTGAACGCTCACAATTTTTTTCGAAGGATTTTCTGATCAAGAATCATCTCGATTCGTCGTCAATGCGTTTTATCAATTCTCTAGAAACAATTTATCAAAATCCCAAATTATAAGAATATGCAACAACAAAAAATCGAATTTTCGAAGTTTCTCGACTCGATTAATAAATTTAATTTATTTAAATCGAAAATAAAATTTTTAATAAATTTTTTAATTTTTTTCTCATCATTAAATCGGCCAAGGACATGCAGCGTTACTTTTTATCCTCGAAGGCGGGACCACGTGGGTGTTTAATGAATTCTAATTAGTCAAAATGAATTTATTAATTTTAATTGATTTTTTTTCAATTATTTCGATTTTGATTAATTAAAAATTTGGATTAAATAATAGCCAAAAAATAAATAAACAAAAGAATAATAATAAATGAAATAAAAATTCTCGAAGGCTGTTAATTAATTTTTAAAAAATCGATTATTCCAACGAGTACGTGGAGAAACTGGTCGCGTGTGGTTCACACTTTCTTAAATCAGTGCAAACGAAAATAGCGTTACGCCTCGTATCCGAGGCTCGTTGTAGCACGGTCCTTGGTGTTAAAGAGTCCGCATGCGGGCAGGTATCATAATGCTCCATTGGCACGGACGTGGAGACGCGATGGAAGAAAAACTTGCGTTCGGGCAAAAGATCGCGCGATGTTTATCAAAATCGACTCCAAATCGCATTTGGGTGTTTGGACCGACGGAATAAACATGCAGAAAAAATGAAATTGTGAGGCGAGCAAAGCGAGAAAAGCGAAACAGCAAAAATCGGTTTTTTCTTAATTTTAACGATTCTCGGTACGTGCTGCACACGCGGTAGCATAAAGTTGTGACATTTAAATTGAGAACGCCCCGTTGCGGAGTGGAGGAAGGAAGATCGTTAAGTTTGCATCGAAGCCCGCGACTTAATTGTCAAGAGATAATTGGATAGTTGCGTGGTCGCGCAGAAATATCGCGGTCGCGACGTTTTTCCCTACGAGGCTCGAGCTCGAGTCGACTCTCGTGTGTTACATGGAGCCGTCGTCCCCGCGCGGCTCAACAGCGATGTCACTTAACGGGTCCGATGCAACGATACGTGTGCGCGCGCGGAGCAGCCAACATTTTATTTCTTTCTTTATCTGTCCATCTACGTCTCTCTCTTTCTCTGGCCAACTCAACGACTTACATTCGCCATATGCAGGAATGTCTATGTCTCGGGATACGCGAGCTCCGTGCGCGCATCTCGCCAACTATAATTATAAAGAGTCCCGCGCGCGAGCAGCGCAGAGCCAACGAAGAAGCTAAGGACGAACTAGCCTTTTCTACCGCTGCTCTCTTCTTAAGGTGTTTCCTCTTGTCCATTATACCCGCTCACAGGCATTACGGAATACACCGCCAAATGCAACAGCTGCTTCCACCTGCCGAGGAGGTGACACTCTGCTGCTGCTCCTCTTGGCTTGGCCGCGCGTCTAACCGCGTATTCCTGGAGCGAGGGACGGAGACTTATAGGGAAATGGCATCAGGCCATGCAACACGTTTTTTTACGGAAATAAACTTTTTCCAACACAATTTTATTTATTCGGTCGCAAAACCAAACGTCGATCCGATCCACAAATTTTTTGGGCTCAAATTATTCCCATACGGAGACAATTTTATATGAAAATTTACTATGCTACCATAGTTCCTCGCACCGAGAATAAAATTTTGTTAAAAATCGTCGATATTTTGTCGAGTACGTTAAACTAAATATTTTTTAATAATTTTTTTCAATTTTCGTTATTTTGGCAGTATTTTTTATTTCTAACGGAAATGCCAACGAAATTTTACGAGTGGAACAACAAAAATTTGCTTACGAAGAGACTTTCTAAAATATTTCTTGCTGCATTGACATCATTTTTAGAATTATTCGAAAAAACGTTTCGTCGAACGTATCGAACAAAATATCCATCATTTTCAACGAAATTTTGTTTTCAGTCCCTCTAAGAAATTTTAGCAGATACATAGTAATTTTTCATCTGAAATTGGGCCAAAAATGTCGAAATTTGACGATCCAAGAAATTTTAGCAAATAAATAGTAATTTTTCATCTGAAATTGGTACAAAAATGTCAAATTTGACGATCCAAGAAATTTTAGCAAATAAATAGTAATTTTTCAATTGAAATTGGGCCAAAAATGTCAAAATTTGACATTTTAAAAAATTTTAGCAAATAAATAGTAATTTTTCATCTGAAATTGGGCCAAAAATGTCAAAATTTGAAATTCCAAGAAATTTTAGCAAAAAAATAGTAATTTTTCATCCGAAATTGGGCCAAAAATGTCAAAATTTGACATTCTAAAAAATTTCAGCAAATAAATAGTAATTTTTCATCTGAAATTGAGCCAAAAATGTCAAAATTTGACGAAAAATGTCAAAATTTCCGCGATTTCCGAAATAGTATGAAAATGACTATGTCTTTGCTAAAATTTCTCCGACGGACGATATGGTACCAGGGAACTATGGTAGCATAGTAATTTTTTGTATAAAATTCTCTCCGTGCACTGCTCTCATTATACGCTCCAAACTGGATTGTGCAAGCCGATCAATAAAATAGCATTTGGCTGGAAAATTAATACGACAATTGATCATAATTACTATTGTAAACAAGCAGCTGTCCTGTACCAACTAGAGTTATAACCCATCACTTTCGTTGGCGTGTATATATATTTCTCGATAGGTTGATAAATTGCGCGGCGCGCGTATAGGAAAATTCGTGACTTAACTTTCGATAGAAAATTAACGATGCCCGTTTGCGAAGCACGAACTTGTAACGTCTGTACATATTTATACAAACAACGTATCTATATCTGTAATATTGAAGGAATAACTTGTCCCTCGTTGTTATTACGTGCGTTGCTCGATAAATCGCAACAACGTCGATTCGCATTAGAGGGATCAGCATTCCTCAGGGAAGAAACCAAGTGGGAGAAGCAGAAAAATAATAACGTTGCATTGTAAATATACTTTATCGCGTAATAGCGCAGTCACATACGTGAACGTGCAACCCAAGAGCTTACGGTAAAATCTGTGTAAATCCACTGCTGCATTTTAATATAAATGGTGTCGCGAAAGTCAGGGGATAGGGAACGCGGATGTGTATCTTGTTAGGAAAGGAAGTGATGCACGAATCGAGGAGACAGCGACGTGCAAAAGGTCCGATGGTTGTTCGTGGCCACGTAAACTGTTGAAAAAAAAAAAAAAAAA
>JBAJMU010000007.1:2055339-2092316 GCA_037952995.1 Hyposoter didymator
TGTCGTTCCACTCGTAAATTTCGCTGACAATTCCTTGAGAAACCGAAAATACTGCCAAAATAACGAAAATTTTGAAATTATACAAAAAAATTCGGTTTAGCGTATCCAACAAAATATCGACGTTTTCCAACAAAATTTCATTTTCGAGATTCGGTTATAAAACACTGAAGAGAAAATTTTGTTGAAAAAGATCGATATTTTGTTCGATACGTTCGACTGAACGTTTTTTTTTAAATAATTCCAAAAATTGTGTCATTGCAGCAAGAAATATTTTGGAAAATCTCTTCGGAAGCAAATTTTTGTCGTTCCATTCGTAAATTTCGCTGACAATTCCTTGAGAAACCGAAAATACTGCCGAGATAACGAAAATTTTGAAATGATCAAAAAATATTCAGTTTACCGTTTTCAACAAAATATCGACGATTTAAAAAAAAAATTTATTTCCAGTGCGTGTCACAGAAAATACAAATCTGTAGAATCTTTCCTCAGTCCCCATTTTTCTTCCAACTCGCTTGGAACACCCTGTACATCGTAGAGCTTACTCCCATAAAAAGGAGATTCATATTTTGCTCGAGAAAAGTAATTTCCATTGGACGTGCTCGCGCGCGACAGCCTCTCCTCCGTGTCTCTCTCTCTCGGTGGCTCTCGTATGCATACACACATAAATATCGATAACACGCAAATGGCTGAAAAGCCTAATACACTTCGATCGATGCAACGTGCGTCAGAGATAAACAAGATATTGAAGAATTTTCTCCAATAAGCCTTTCTGACCCAACTCACCTCAATTTTCTGATAAATCTATGTACCTACCGTGCATGCATTTAATGTTTGTCATTCACGCAGTAATTTGTCGGGCATTCAGCGGATAACTCGCACGAAACGTTTTGCTGAAGCTTAATATATATTTATGTATGTACAGCCTGGCGTGATATCATATTGAAAAGATGCAATGAGATGGTAGCAATAAAGTATATAAAGTGCGGCGCGCCCCGCTTGTGGAGCTATGGAAATGCAAAAAGAGAGAGAGAGAGAGAGCTTCGGAGCTCTGCTCACGCGAGACTGTCTTCCGGGATCTCCTCGAGATTCTCACAGCATCTCACACTCTTCATACCCATGAGAAATATATATCGAGAGCTTCTGCATAGAGAAAGATCCTCCGATTCCCGAGACTTTAACTATATCACGAGCTCGAGTGAGGAGAGTGCAGTACGTGGCCTTCGAGGCCTTGGAATTATGCACTCCGGTGTGCAGAGACTTTCCACAAGACACACGAGTTTCTGGGGGACCAGAAAATGTCGTAAAAAAAAATAAAAACTACAGAAAAAAAAGGAAATTAGTGTTTGAGAATTTTGATTCGTCGTCTCGTCGTCGAATTGTTATCGCGAGAGTGTGGAACAGTTTTCTGGGTTAGAAGGTCATCTGCATGGTTCACCTGTTCGTTCACTCGCTTTTTGCTGCCACAGCTGCTGCTTGCGTACCATTGCCTTTGCGGATCGCAACGATATGGATTTTATTGATGATTTAGAAACTACAAATTTAATTAGCGCCTGTATGTAAAGAGTCCATTGATACACATGACCTTTGGACTTAACCTCCAATGACCTTTCGACGGTAGTTTCATTTTTTGAAAGATCGAAACATCGTAGTGTATGAATTTTAACGTTTGAGACTAACGAATCCTATAAATTTGTTGAGCTCGTTTTCCTTGAGTTGCTCCGTAAGAAATTCTGCAGTGAAAATGAAAATTTTGTTGGAAAAGATCGATATTTCGTTCGATACGTTCGACTGAACGTTTTTTTTCAATAATCCTAAAAATTTTGTCATCGCAGCAAGAAAATCTCTTCGGGAAGCAAATTTTTGTCATTGCGATCGTAAATTTTGCTGACAGTCTCCTCAGAAACGAAATAAACTGAAAAAATAACGAAAATTTTGTAATTTGTGAAAAATATTCAGTTTACCACGTTCAACAAAATTCCCACCTTTTTCAACAAAATTTTGTTGGAAAAAATCGATATTTCGTTCGATACATTCGACGAAACGTTTTTTTTTTCAAAAATCCCAAATATTTCGTCACTGCAGCTACAGATATTCTAGAAAATCTCTTCGGAAAACAAATTTTTGTCATTCCGATCCTTAATTTTGCTGACAGTCTCCTTAGAATCGAAAAATATTTAAAAAAAATAATGAAAATTTTGTAATTATCGAAAAATATTGACTCGTTCACCAAAATATCAAAGTTTTTCAAAAAAAAATCATTTCCGATGGAAACATTCCTGCAGCAAGACCTTTCTGTTTGCTGGAGTGTATCTTCCGGCCTGAAAATTGGAGAGGCAGTTAATGGTTGATCGGGAATGGGTCGAAGCTTCGGAACGATTTCGAAGATTGGTCAATTTCTGATAAAAGAGAGAGAGAGCTCGACGAACATATTGTTCATAAAGATAAATCGGTGATAAGGTGTACGCGAATGACTCTATCGCGTGATGCAATCGGCGATATGGTGCGGCGATGCCTGCATGATATCGTTGGTAAATCATCGATAAAGTAACCGCGCGGCATCGTGTGTGTACCATTGGTCCCATAAGTTACAGAGTACGTGTTGGCGCGATGGGTCGCGTGGCTTGGCGCGCGAAGACTCTCGCAGTGTTTCCTGACTCGCGAAGCAGCTTCTGCAACGCTCGAGTCAAGATGCAGCGAGGATCGTAAGTTTCTGCGGCACAATCAGTTCCGTTAGTTCCCTTTTTTCTCTTTTTTTTCTTTTCTCTTTTATTCGCGGAGGCTCGACTTTACAGCAGGAGGCGAAGTGGTGGGAAAAGGACGAGAAACGAAAGAGCTCGGGGCACCACCCAAGTCCTATTAATATGTATGATCGTCGGAGCAATCGAGGATAGAGAAGTAGATTCCTCGAGGGCATCAGCGCGCCGCATGGACAAAATAAAAAAAATTAAAAAATTTGAAAAAAAACAAAAAAAAATGATAATAAAGGTGAGGAGGTGGAAGGAAAGAATGGGACGACATGGTTACACACGACGCGGTTTAACCTGCAACTTTGGCGTTCGGGATGGCAGATGTTGCAGCGTTTCTTTCTCGCGCATATAAATCCACGAGAGGTCCCCCAATTAGTCGAAAACAGCCAATTACTCGTGCCGTTCCGGGCTGTGCCCAAATAAAAGCCCTCCAACGATTTTCGATGGAAAATCATCGTATCCAAGGACTCGGCCCTTTGCGCTTGACCATATATCAAAACCATGGAATCTCCTTTTATTATTTTCAGTCTCGAAACTCATTTTTTTACGACAATCTCGAGAACGGAGCTGAAAACAAAATTTTGTTGAAAAAGATCGATATTTTGTTCGTCACTAAACGATTTTTTGTGTAATCTGAAATATTGTGTCGCTGACGATTCCGTTGGAAACAAAAAATGCGGCCAAAACGACGAAAATTTGTGGATTATCAAAAAATAATTAATTAAAAGTAAATAATAAAATATTAAATTAATTGAATAATGAAAAATAATTTTAATAGTTCAGCGTATTCGACAAAATGTCGACGATTTGTAAAGAAATTTTATTTCCCGTAAAAAAAAAGATTTCTTCGATTTTCTTTTTTTTTTGTCTCATAAATAATTATTTCTCATTTTTTTCCACTAATTTCCAAATTTTTCCAAAGAGAAGCCCGAAAAGTTTTGCGGAAAGTGAAAAATATCGAAAAGGAACGATCGGAGGCACCGACGCCGTGCAAAAAAAAATAAAAGCGAAGAAACTGCGCAAGGAAAACGAACACACGAAAAAAAAAACAAAATGGAAAAGGAAAAGGAACGAGAGAAACGGAAAGAATAAGAGGGAAGGAAGGGAGAGAGTTAAAACGTAGAGAAAGAGAGAGCGAGAAAGTACTTGATCGCGCGCGCCCGTCCACCTACACACGATATGTGTTGCGCACGGTAACGATATATTACTTGCGCGCCTCGTGACACCTCACCTGCCGGAGCTCCGCTTCCTTGTGGGTGGATCTTGGTGAACCGCTTGCGAGTGCTCTTGGACCTCGCGAAAAGCCCTCAGGCTTCTCTGCTCCTTTCCAGAGAGATCTGACTGCCTGTATATACGTTACAAATCTACCCTCGTGTTCTCTGAAGAAACGAGCAAAACATCAAGAGCTCTGCTCGCTCTCCAGAATTTCACTGACGCTTCTGCTTCGTTGCATCCTGACAAAGTGCATATGCGTTTACTCGTACGACCACTTGCCATAGATCGCTATTATTCTTATAATCATTGATTTTCTTCATGATTTAAAAATCTAGAATTTTTTTGCAGTAAAAAAAAACTTTTTTTTTTTTTGCAAAAGATCGATATTTCGTTTTTTTTTTTTCAATATTCCCAAAAATGTTGTTATTGCGGGAAGAAATATTCGAAAAGTCTCTCCGGAAATCCGATTTTTGTCACAGCGTTTTAAAATTCATATCTCCGGTAAAATTCCACGAAAAAATTTCAACTTGGTCTCATTTTTTTCGTATTTTCCTTGAACTAAAAAAATTAGTCAAAAATGCGGATAAAACGATAAAAACCAGGAGAACGAAGGGAGAAAATTGAATTACAATTTCCAACAAAAACCTGATTGGCCAGACCGCACTTTATTGAAATCTCCGCAAAAAGAGAGTCGGAAATCGAATGTATTTACACGAATCTTGTGATGAGATTGTGGGACTGAGTAAGATCGAGAACGGTCAGTAGACCCCGATCCATCTTTCCGGATCAACAGATATTTCAAATGTATAAAGAGAATGACGGATTTTTGCGATTGAAAATACCGAGAAAGAGAAAAAGAGAGAGAGAGTATCGAGGACATCGAATAATTCTCCTTCTCACGAGTTCCTAACGATCCGTGACAGATAGCCGTTCCCTATACAACTCTCTGCATGTATTTATTCGTATGTATGCAACAACGAGGAAGTAAGTACAGTGTTTTGCATTCTTCGTACTTATTGAGCGTATCTCTCACGCGATATCGAATGGCGATCGATTCAAGCAGTCTCTATACTCGACGATGAGCACAGCGAGATACACATTATGGCTATCATAATTCATAATTGTTAGGACGCCGGTACATAACGGTGAAATGTTCACCCTCACCACTGCCTATGCGTTAATATAAAATCATTTACTTTTGCACATCAATACCGATCGTTAAGATCGACTGGGGCCCATATTTGGTCAAATCAAACCAGCAGCAGGAGCTTTGGCAATTTTTTCATTCGTCGCTAGAAAAAATATCGATTTCCATGTAATTTTCGAATTTTCTACTCTGCAGCAATGAAAACCCCATTGCAGTGACAAATTCTTCGGAAAACGTGAAAATTTTGAGGAATTACATGATCGACGAGGCTAAAGAATAAAGAAAAGAAAATTTTGTTGGAAAAGTTCGACTTTTTTTCGATAATTTAAAAAATGTTGTCATTGCAGCAAAAAATATTTTAGAAAGTCTCTCCGGACAGCAAATTTTCGTCGTTCCAATCGTTAATTTTGCTGACAGTTTCGTTACGAAGCAAAAAAATTGCCAAACTGACGAAAATGTTGTCCAAAAATATTTCGTTTACCGTGTTCAAAAAAATATCGACGATTTTCGCCAAAATTTCATTTCCCTTGTAGCAAAAGAAGAAAATACGTTGATTTTTTGATCAAGTTCATTTTTTTTTTCGATCGGAACGAGCAAAGATATTTATCAGGCGTTGTTGATCGCGTGAAAATCGAAATCGCATATGAGCATTTGCTGCTTTTATAAGATCGCATATAAACATATGAAAAGGCAAAGGCGTCGTAGCTGTGGTCCCGGAGGTATGGGAACTCGGCGGCATTTAGCTCGGCAATCGGTAGGACACCTGTGACATTTCATTAAGTGTTGGCCGTTACCGGTTCGCGTTATGGCGCGTCACCCACACCAATACAAACGTTTCTTCGTGCACAAATGCACGCATTCACTTGGCGAATGTGTTTAGCGAAAATGATACACCTGCAACATAAAACTACACACGCGGAGTCTCTTTCGAAGTGTGTTCCTTGGCACGCGGTATGGATTAAAGGAAGAAGGTTAAAAAGAGGCAGAGGAACGTGTAATAAAGACTGCGGGCAGGTCCGTCGAGCACTCGAAGTAACAGCGGCGCAATAAGTGGATTCATTAAGGCGACTGTACGGAATCTCCGCATTTACATCGCCTCGCCACTCGCAAAGAGCTCGCGGTAGCGAACGAATACATATTTTATGCTCGCGACGAGTTTGAATAAACAAAAGGGCCTGTCCAAACATCGTTTACCTCGCCGCGGCGCTAGACTGCAGGCCCTTATTTTCTTGGATGAAAATTCACATCAGTTTCTACGAGTAGTTGGGAATTTATCTCGCGGAATTTCACGAGCATCGAATCTGCTAATTTTTTAACAATTTTTCATCTTTATGAAAAAAAAATTGATGCATGGAGTTTTTTATCTTTGCCCAAAAATGACGATATCGCTGATACTGACGATCATCGTCTTTCTTATACCGAAAACAAAATTTTGTTGAAAATGGTGGATATTTTTTTGAATAATTCAAAAAATAGTGTCAATGCAGCAAGAAATATTTTGGAACTCGTAAATTTCGCTGGCATTTCCGTTAGAAACGAAATATACTGTCAAAATAACGAAAATTCAATAATTATTTTAAAAAAATATTTAGTTTAACGTATTCGACTAAATATCGACGATTTTTATCAAAATTTTATTCTCAGCGAAGATGGAGAGAAAAGAAACGTGGTTGGGGTCAAAATGACCCTGATTTTTCATATAATTTTATCTCCTTAATCTTCAGAAATTGAAATTTCCTTAAATCTTGCTCACCAAATGTTACCGACGTTCAAAAAAAAGATTTTCGGGCTCGAAATAAATAGTCGAAGAAAAAGGAATTGCGTGTCCACACCTTTTTCTCGATAGAAATGTAAAATATTAAGTCAGAGCGATCAATACCCTTAATTTTCATTTTTGACTATAATTGTGATGCATTGAGCACGTCCTTTCGATAGATGTGCGAACTGACAAGTCCACAGGTTCACGAGTATAAAATAGTGGGTGCGATATCGAAGGGAGGAAAGGAAAGACATAGAGACGTGAGTATCAGTGGATAAAGCTCATGCGGTTGATGAGCGTGGCTGACATGGGTGCTCGGGTTGTTGCACACAAGCTGCAGTGGTAATACATCGTAGCATGTAGTCATACATGTCAGTGCAGTGCGGTATACACGCTTAGGTTACAGAGAGAGGAGTGTGTACAAGCGAATGTCGTACTGGCGAGGTATATGGTGGACGGATCCTCGGACATTAGTCCGCGTCTGGGTGTACCGTGGGACGCATTTAACATCGGTAACGGGGCTAAAGAGTCGCGTTTCCAACGGGCTTAACCCTTTTTTTTTTCATCCTCCAACGCCTGCTGCTGCTGCTGGACTGGAAGCTCATGTCGCGAGGCAATCTGCATGTATGTGCCTTGGCAAACGGTGTGCATATGGACAGGGATGTATAAATATACCAAGTGTCTCATATCCGGAGGTACAGAAACCAGCAACCGAGAGGATCGTGTCAAAGTTTCGAGCAAAAAACTATCGAAACGTAATTCTCTATCAATTACGAATCTACAGATCGCAACCTCGTTAAGGGCTGCTGGCCAATGAAAAAACAAGCGACTCCATCGTGAATCCCAGAAAATTGTCAATTTTTGCTCCAAAATTTCACGAAACTGATTTTCTTTCCTCCCTTTCCATACGCAAGATGCGGACACCCTGTACGTTTATAGTTACGATAGTTAAGTAGCAAAATAATAAAATCGGCGAGCGGAGTCAGTGGCCTTAGCTGCAAGGAGCAGCTCAGCGCACCGGCAATTAAAGATATTATCGCCGATGCGTGTCGCCACGGCTAGCGAGTACACCGAGAAAGAGACCAGTGGCTTATAAGTACTCTACTATGTACTAAACTTATATATAACGCTTGTAAGTTATACATGCATCTATATATATGTATATACATTAGTGTACATAACATAACGCATGTACATTTATATATGGGTGGTGTAAGTACTCTGCTATTTGTGGTTATACAGTACATGCGTTACAGGATACCACGTACAGTTTCGACTTAGCAGCATGGCTTTTAGCGCTAAGTCACGAGTATGACTCTCTCGGCGATGTTCCACATTGTATATCTGCTGCGTATAAACTTGTATAATAATTGGATAGTTTAATGCTAATAAAAACGAAATGCTGAGAAATGGTGGGGAGAAACATGCTGAAGAAGAATCTCTAATTTGGTCATTTACAAATATAAACATTCTTCCGAGAGTCCAATGGACTGAAAACAAAATTCAGTTGGAAAAGATTGATATTTTGTTCGATACGTTGAACTGAACGTTTTTTTTTTTTATCTCAAGAATTGTGTCATCGCGGCAAGAAATATTCTAGAAAGTCTCTTTGGAAGCAAATTTTTCTCGTTCCAATCGTAAATTTTGTCGACATTTCCATTGGGAACGAAATTTACTGCCAGAATAACGAAAATTTTGAAATTATCAAAAAATATCTAGTTCGCCGTTTTCAACGAAATATCGACGATTTTCAATAAAATTTCATTTCCAGTGTAATGATTGCGAGTATGACTCTCTCGGCGATGTTCCACATTGTATATCTGCTGCGTATAAACTTGTATAATAATTGGATAGTTTAATGCTAATAAAAACGAAATGCTGAGAAATCGTGGGGAGAAACATGCTGAAGAAGAATCTCTAATTTGGTCATTTACAAATATAAACATTCTTCCGAGAGTCCAATGCACTGGAAACAAAATTCAGTTGGAAAAGATTGATATTTTGTTCGATACGTTAAACTAAACGTTTATTTTTTTAATAATCTCAAGAATTGTGTCATCGCAGCAAGAAATATTCTAGAAAGTCTCTTTGGAAGCAAATTTTTGTCGTTCCAATCGTAAATTTTTTTGACATTTCCATTGGGAACGAAATTTACTGCCAAAATAACGAAAATTTGGAAATTATCTAAAAATATCTAGTTCGCCGTTTTCAACGAAATATCGACGATTTTCAACAAAATTTCATTTCCAGTGTAATGATTGCGAGTATGACTCTCTCGGCGATGTTCCACATTGTATATCTGCTGCGTATAAACTTGTATAATAATTGGATAGTTTAATGCTAATAAAAACGAAATGCTGAGAAATCGTGGGGAGAAACATGCTGAAGAAGAATCTCTAATTTGGTCATTTACAAATATAAACATTCTTCCGAGAGTCCAATGCACTGGAAACAAAATTCAGTTGGAAAAGATTGATATTTTGTTCGATACGTTAAACTAAACGTTTATTTTTTTAATAATCTCAAGAATTGTGTCATCGCAGCAAGAAATATTCTAGAAAGTCTCTTTGGAAGCAAATTTTTGTCGTTCCAATCGTAAATTTTGTTGACATTTCCATTGGGAACGAAATTTACTGCCAAAATAACGAAAATTTGGAAATTATCTAAAAATATCTAGTTCGCCGTTTTCAACGAAATATCGACGATTTTCAACAAAATTTCATTTCCAGTGTAATAATTGCGGACTCGTTGTGAACTTCCATTTCATGCTGCTACCATTTTTAATGCGAAATCAAAAACTCGTCCTTTCTCCCGTTTCCTTTTGATGGAGAACATCGCAATGCATCCGTGTATTCGAACGACATAGACGGGAAGAGCCATGGCTGGCCGAACACCACAGCAGCATCAGATACTTGCACTTGATCGCATCGCGACGATCGCCCCCTGTATGAGAGCGCGCCAGCAGATCGTATACAACGAGAGTTTCTCCTGGACGATTCACTAGAGTCTCTCTCAGTCTACCGCCCTCGTGAATATGTACATATAGATCGTTTACAAGTTGCTCGCTGACGGGTCACGTCTCTTAGGAGCTTATGTGACTCCAATGCATTCGATCTGTTTATCCCCATACATATATACTCTCGAATATACGTTGGCAATGTCCAACAACGTGAGAGCTAGTAGAATAAGTAACGGCAGAGCTACTGGGTCAGACAAAAGATTTCATCCTTTTATTTTGCCTTGGGAACCCATTAGACAGCAAGGAAAAATTAGCATATGATACAAAAATATGAAAACAATACAAAAAATTACGTTATTGAAATTCTCATCGTTAGAATGCGACGAAAACTTATTATTTTTTATAGCAGAGCCCAAAATTTTCATACAGTATTTGTCAACGATAATGTGACAGTCTTCTTTGCCATTGGAAAACTGAATTTACTAGAAAATTTGCAACGATCGCATTAATTATCAAAATAATTAATAAAAAAAAATATTTTTCATTCCATTTCAACGATGGAAACTCCAGAATCATAAAATAACGATTTTGGAGTTTAAATCGTTGGAGTGCAACGAACACTGATTATTTTTTATAGTCTTTGCCATTGGAAAACTGAATTTACTAGAAAATTTCTTACGATCGCATTAATTATTAAAATAATGAATAAGAAAAAAAATTTCGTTGTATTCCAACGATGCAGACTTCAGTATCATTGAAAAGTGGGAGAAGATAGATAGGTGCAACGAACACTGATTATTTTTTATAGTCTTTGCCATTGGAAAACTGAATTTACTAGAAAATTTCTTACGATCGCATTAATTATTAAAATAATGAATAAAAAAAAAAATTTCGTTGTATTCCAACGATGCAGACTTCAGTATCATTGAAAAGTGGGAGAAGATAGAATTTGGAAACCAGTGGTTATTGTGGTGAATTAATTGCATCATGATGCGAATTATTAAGAATATCAACGGTGCTGGAAATGTTGTTTAGTAAACAATGAATTGGAATCTCCAAACGCGTTCTAATTCAATGGCAATTGTCAGCAGAGAGTATAGGTGTGCAAACTTAGCTGAAATGTTATTAGACGCAGTTGTAATCTCGGACAGTGGCAAAAGAGAAAGAGAAAAGGACGAAGACGCAATCTCCATGGCTTCGTGTCCTGCTCCTTGCATCGAGGAATACCAAAACATTATATTATATTTGCAAATGTCTGCGTGGATATCCGAGTGTGGATGTGTGAATAGGCGCGGTGTGGGTGACGTCTCGAGCGTGCGAACGCTGTGACATATGCGCGCGGTGTCGAGCTTTCTTTAATGGGCTCCTCGAAGCGACCAGCACAAGGAACTTGCCTGAAGTGAAAAAGATGTGAGAAACGCTTCTGTGATTTGTGGCCATAGTCGATTTCGTGCCAATTTGGAAAATGGAGTCTTACTTTTAAGGCAGTTTCCTGCCACGGGATGTATTTTTTATTTGCTCAGGAAAAATCCATTTTGTTATGATTGCAAATACTTCGGTGGGTTTCTGTTTGGATTGCTGTTATTATTGGCAATTATTAATAACGAATTTACTGTTTTTTTTTTTTTGAGCTCGTACGCGCCATTCATTTGCTACACGTATCGCTTTTTTTCTTTCTTTCTTCCTTGTCCCTCTCCCTCTGATTGGTCTTGATTCCTCCTGGAGCATCGCTGCTCCTCCAGTTTGCTTCATTCACTACAAGGACCATTTCCCATCCGTGCGTGCTCGATATCTCGTCTAGGAAGACTTCATAGACGCTGGAGAAATCGTGGCGTGCGTGTACAACTCTCGCGTCAATGCTGTGCTCGCAAGATTGCTTTTATTGCACAATTATTTATCGACCACGTTGTAAACAAAATTCTTCCATTTTTTTTTGTTTTTTTTTTCAAGTTTTTCTGTCGTTCAAGAATTTTGCGAGGATTTGAACGGATTTGACGTTGGAGCTGAAGCTGTTTGTTTTCTGGTTCGATTGACTTGGCAGCAGGTGCGAAGGTTCGTAGGGAATGGTTGAAATGTACGAGACTGTACGGCGAGTCTCTAGATCCTTGTCGACGAGCGATGACGTGTGGATGACCAAGAACCCTTTGAATCGAGACACAGACGTCGGTGGTGCAGACACGTCAAAGTAAAAAGGCTCAATTCTCTCGGAACAAGAGCTCAGCTCGAACGGTAATAGCCCTTGCGTTATGTCAACCGTTACAGACAACCGTTTATTACCGGTTCGTAATAAAAAGAGGCTAAGAAGCTGATTTTGCATAATGCAAGATAATCGGGTGGCTGGGCGTGGAAAAAAAGGAGTAGAAAATGCACACGCGCGAGTCTCCAGCTCCTGAGCTCTTCTCGCGGTCTCCAGAGATCCACAGCGGTACGGGGACGCTGTCGAGAGAGGGCGCTCCTCTGACAGGCTCCGGACAGGTGCGAAGAGACTCTCGCGCAATTTTTCTATCTCGCCTTCCCCCCTTTTTTCCTTTTATTCCAATCCTCTTTTTTCTCTTCCTCCCTCCACGTTAATTCTCGTCGTTTCGTCTTCGTCAAGCACGTCGCATCCCCGCGTAGCCGACGTGTAAATTAATAATCTTTAAAGCAGAAAAGAGCGAAGGAGCCATGCAGCTTCTCTCGTGGACCATGCACTCTCGCGAGTCTCCGCCGAGCGGCTTCTCTCGCTCAAACGTAAGTAAACGCGAGCACGAGAGATGAGAAGCCTCGGGCGACGAATTAACTGGCGCACCAAGAAGATAAAGAGGAAGAGAAGAAAGATACGCACCCGATCCGGCTGGCCGATACGGATACACTTTCAGTTTATATGAAAATTGATGCCTCTATAGGTACGTAGTCGGAATAATATCGAGCAGGGTGCCACTCTTGAGCCTTGCTCCTCCTGGACATAACTCATCCGCCTAATTTTCGCAGGCTTCGAGCATCAGTTAAAAATCAATTTCCGTAATGAATCGATCGATAAATGGGCCACGCGTCCCTTATCTTCAATATTCTACCCGCAGTTTCGGTTGCCCCTGGAATAAACGATCTTGTCGAATACCTTGATATATAAACATCAAATCCACGTTTCTCCGCGAGACCAAAATCTGCATAAATGAACAGGAAAATTATACGGCATGATAAAATGTTATGCTTGCAAAAGTTTTACGAATTCTTCGATTAACGGTAGACTGGGGTCAAAAACGACCCCGGGCGACTTTAAATCCCGCGCCCTCACATTTTTTATCGTTTTACCGCATTTTTGACCAATTTTTTTACTTTAAGCAAAATTTCCCAGGCTCACGAGATCCTGCATCAAAAAACGAAGAGAATGAGCCCAAGTTGCATCCTTTTCGTTAAATTTTACCGGAGATATGAATTTTTCAAAATTGGGGTCATTCAGACCCCAGTTTAGCACCGAATAGGCCAAAAAAAAAGGTTATCGTTCCAGGGTCAATTATTATCAATAAAGACCGAAAATTCCGACGTCCAATAAACATTTTTGCATTCGACTAAAAAAAACGTGTGCAAAGTGCAAATTTTTCGAAAATCTCGAAAATTGTCAACTCGTTGCCAATACTTTTGACTTTCCACCGTGATGTCCAGCATTTTTCGAAATCCGTTCAAGAGACCGAACGGGACGAACATTTCGTCACGAAGTCGTAACCGGTCACGTGTCCAAAAAGAGAACACACGACGGCGAAGCCTCCGCGGAGAGACGTACAAGGAGACGGAGGAGAATAGAGAGCAGAGCCATGACAAGGGCGACAAAGCAAAAGAGTGACTAAGTGAGATCAAGTGTGGATGAAGAGAGAAAAGAGAAACACGTGCCAGGAGAGATATTAAGAAGCGCGGATGAAAAAAGAGCAACAAGGGACGAAGCGGAGAACAAGGAGGAACGAAAAATAAGAAGAGTGCTGTTTAGCCATTACGGCATTAAGACCGCAGCAAGAATACTAAGTGGCTCATCTCCTCGGCCAAGTAGAAGCGCCGCGCGCTCTGACTTTGATGGAAAAAATGAACATTTTACACGCATCCACATATCTCGGCGTGCGTGGACCATGAGGACCCACGATAAGCCGTCGAGCAATGGGCCTCAAACTTTTTCGCAACCGAATACGTACAGATGTATAAAAAATATATAGTTATATTTACGAAGATAAATAAAAACTCGAGAGCAGGATAAAATACGTAAGGTGCAGGACGAGCAGCAAGCGGAGGCTGGCACGTGAGTGCAACGACGATAGAACGTCACAAAAGGACAGTTCTCTGCCTTCTCTCTGCATCGTGATGGTGCTGACGCTTGCATCGTTGGAATGCAACGAAATTCTTTTTTTTCTTAAACTCTCAATTATTATTAAATATTTCGTCTGGACTAAAACGATTTTTTTTGCCACCTGAAAACTCAATCAACACGAAAAATTGTAACAATTTTCAAAATTCAATAAAAATAATTGATCGATGAAATATTTTTCGTTGGATATCAACGTTGCAAACTTCAGAGTCGTTGCATCGTGCTCCTGAGCTTTTTCAGCAGCCAACGCGGTTAAGAGAGCCAGGCGCGTGTGTATCCTACCAAGACCTCGGAATCACTTCTTTCATTTTTTTCCTCGCTTTTTCTCCCTCAATCCGGACTAACTCATCATCACACCGAGTCTCTCACGTCCATAACACCCGATACTAAAATACCTGTGGCTGCTATACATCTGCATTATAAATATCGTTGCACTTGCAATCCTACGTGTTCGCTGCACCACCCACACACGTTCCAACACCCCACGAACTTCACCTCGTGCACCCTCGTAACGAGCAGATAATGCATCTTCATTATAGACTTTTTATCGGGCATTACAGCTTCAGTTTCACGAGCGCATTCGGTAACTCGAGACAGAAAGAAAAGCACGAAAATTGGTGATTTTTATTTTCACGTTTTTTTAAGATGATGCTGTCGCCAGGTATGCAGTGAAAACGAAATTTTGTTGAAAAAGATGAATATTTTGTTCGATACGTTCGACTAAACGTTTTTTTTGAATGATCCCAAAAATTGTGGCATGGCAGCAAGAAATATTTTGGAAAGTATCTTCGGAGGCAAATTTTTGACGTTTCACTCGCGTTAGTTTCACTGACGATTCTGTTGGAAAGCAAATATACTGCCAACATAACGAATATTTTGAAATTATCATAAAAATATTTAGTTCACCGTATGCAACGAAATATCGACGATTTTTAACAAAATTTCATTTCCAGTGCATTGAAAAACGAAAAAAATGAGGCCAAGTTTAACCCTTTTTGTTATTTTTTACCAGAGATATGTATTTTTCAAAATTACCGGAATAAGTAAAAAAAATATTTAGTTCACCGTACTGAACAAAATATCGACGATTTTTAACAAAATTGCATTCCCAGTGTGAATCCAAGGGATTTCCAATTATTTTTTTTCTAGCTTGGCTCGATATTTCCAATAATTATTTCTGTAAAACTTCGGGGTCGGTTATCGACTACTTATTAGTTTTAATTTAATAATTAGTTTTGCTTTATTTCATTTTTGCATAAAATTTATCTCTCGATCAATTTTAATCTCTCGTTGCTTCTGCGATTGTGAGAAACGACTCGGCTGTGAACTCTGCAGAGAGCACTATTTGACAAGTATATGGAGGCTCGCCGCAAAGCATATAAATATATATTCCAGAAAAGGATTGATTTAATGAGCCACTGCTCGCTAAATCGTAGACTCGGCTCGCTCGGCTCTAATTCGTGCGATGACAACGTCTCGCAATTGCGAGCGCGCGCGCGCGCGAGGATCGTTCCAATGAAATCCGTTTAAGTAACAAATCTTTCGCAATGATCGAGAAACCCGAGGGAAATGTTAACCGTACGTCTTTCCTTCAAAAAATCTTTGACGAAAATCTTGCAACGTCAATTAGCTCGTGGATTTATAAAAATCTCGAAATTTATTCAATTATATTTCGAAAGCACACAAACACACGCGCTGGTAATCGATCGAGAAAATTGGAAAATATAAAAATTGACAAATTTAATTTTTGTCCGATAATTTCAGTGAAAAAAAAAATTAATTTTGTTCCAAAAATTGTTTAAAAAACCAGAATTAAAAAAATTACGAAAATTCATTAAATTTTATTTCGAAAAATTGATGAAAAATTGGTATCGAGACTTTTGAGGATAAATTTGTAATTAGTAAATGAATTTAGCGAAAAGCGATCAAAATTGTCAAATAAAAATTTTGCCCGATAATTTCAATTAAAAAAAAAATAATTTTGTACCAAAAATTGTAAAAAAAAAAAAACCAGAATTAGAAAGATTACGAAAATTCATGAAATTTTATTTCGAAAAATTGATAAAAAATTGGTATCGAGACTTTTGAAGATAAATTCGTAATTAGTTAATGGAATTTAGCGAAAAATGGTCAGGCACATAGGGGCCAATGTATCGAACCGCTCGCGTCGAGATCAAATTTGACAAATAAAAAATGTTGCCCGATAATTTCAATTAAAAAAAAAATTCATTTTGTTCCAAAAGTTTTTTAAAAAAATCAGAATTAGAAAAATTACGAAAATTCATCAAATTCGATTCGAAAAACTAACAAAAAATTGGTATCGAGACTTTTGAAGATAAATTCGTAATTAGTAAATGGAATTTAGCGAAAAATGGTCAGGCACATGAGGGCCAATAGTATCGAATCGCTCGCGTAGAGATCTCGATATAGATACGTGTGATTATGTATCTACGTATATATTAAGTTCTAGGGTACGTTAAATCGATTACACGCTACGTCTTAGTGGTATATAACTACGATTCTATACGCCGGTCCATCATTCACCTCCAAGGGTAATATATTCCTCCACAATCTCGGCACGCGGGGCATTTAGCTCGGGGGCTTTGCAAGCATGCAGCATATATACACACAAATGTACATATATAGCTAATTACCACGTGCGCACGAGTTTCCTATCGCTGTAATACAGTATCGGTGGGTCTGGGCACATTAGCCACGGTGTGAATTTTTTTTATTATCTCCACCTCGTGTGTATAAAGAGATTTCCGGTGGTACGTGACTGGGGATTATAAATTTTGTGAAAATCACACATACCGGTGAGGCCGAGTCATTGCATATGTATGTGTGTGTGTATTTTAATGTGCAAATCAAAACGACAGATCGTTTGGGAGACTCGTACTAGAAAATGTGTTTGCAACTTTCGTTTTAATGCAAATCGAGATTTTTTTTTCATATTTTTGTACGAGAGGTCAAAGCAGAATGTCTATAATTTTTTTTTTTTGTCAATTAACCCTGGAACGGTACATTTTTATTTTTTTTGGCTATTCCGGTAACTTGGGGTCACGAATGACCCCAATTTTGAAAAATCCACATCTCCGGTAAAATTCAACAAAAAAGGTTCAACTTGGGCTCGTTTTCTTCGTTTTTCAATGCAGGATCCTGGCCAATTTTGCTTGCATTCAAAAAATTGGTGAAAAATGCGGTAAAACGATAAAAAACGGGAAAATGAAGGGAAAAAGGGTCCGGGATTTTAAGTCGTCGAGGACGATCGAAAGAGCCAATTACAAATCAATAATCGTATTGAACCTGAGGCTGAATATCCTTAACGAGTATCGAGAGGTGTATACGGAACCACAGGCAAAGCAGCAGATCGAGTGTCCACGCGTAAGCAAAATCGCATAGTAAATTGGATCTACTTGAAAATAAAAAGAGAAAGAACGAGCCGGTGATAGTTGGGTGTGCACGAAGAGGTGCAGCAGCAGCAGCAGTGAAATGCACTGGATAGAGAGAGGCAAAGTGCCAAGGATTCAGTTGATCTCTTGATGGACAAAAAGGCAGAGAGTACAGGTGTTTTCCTCTCTCTCTCTCTGTCTTCCTTTCCCCATGTGATCCGTTTCTGTGGCGCTGTCGTCTCGGCGCTAAATTCCATGACGAGCTGCACAACAGAAAAGGACGCAAAGACTACGATACGATGTCGACGAAGAAAAAGAGAAAAGTGAGTTGCTCGTAGTGTTCTCCTCCAGCTCTTTCTCATCTGCGCGGCGAGCAGCACACGAGGAGTCAGGACACGGTTCCGATAGAGCTTGGCAAGCTCATGAAGCAACTCCATGCACAAGAAGCAACCGATGTAAGAGCAACCAGAGAGAGCTCCTCGTGCCAGTCAGCCCGAGAGAGTAGAATGAGCATTGCCGAGGCAGGCGTGCCCGATGGTTACGGCAATCACCGCACATGCTTCCATCCCAGCTCCCGAGCAGAACGTCCACACAAACAAAAACGTCTTTGCCGCTCTTATTAACGTCTGTGCAACCCACACAAGCGCACAACACATATAAATGCATGCGCATGTAGACGAGGTACATAGATACGTGCAGTTGTGACGCTCGGACGTTGGCCACGCAGCGCACTGAGCTCGCTCTGCGCGCGCGCTCTACTATCCATTATTATGTCCAGCATATAAAATCCTCGAGTTCATATCCGCGTTGCTCGGCCATGAGAAGGCATAAGGAATACGGGGGCCATTTTGCCCTGGTGGCGAGGACGATGAGCGATCGTTAATCGTCCACCGCGTTTATATACCGCGCGCGAGACTTCCGCTATATATTTCTCAATTCATCTCCTCTAAGCGCTGAAACATTGACGAGCTATCGAAAGATTGATCACCTCTTACAGCTCTTCAAAGCACTTTTTTTAGAATCCTCACCAACTCGGATCGAACAAACTTTCCTTCGTGACTCAAAAAAATGAATAAAAAACGAAAAAAATGAAAAATTGCACTAAAGTGAACAGAATTCTTAGAAAAATCAAAATACAATTGGTCAAGTGATTTTTTTATTGATCGGACGATCGGCGTTTTTTTTACCCGATTTTTTTCCCTTTCTCCCGATTTTTATCGTTTTACCGCATTTTTGACTAATTTTTTGAGTTCGAGCTAAATTTCCCCAGGCTCACGTTATTCTGCATTCAAAAACGAAGAGAATGAGCCCAAGTTGAACTCTTTTCGTTAAATTTTACCGGAGATATTGATTTTTCAAAATTGCCATCATTTGTGAACCCAAAACTGTTCGATTGACCAATTGCAATGAAATTATTCTTCAAAGGCTGATTCCGCGAGTTGTGTCCGTTCTCACTTTCAATAAATTCCAACATTTACAATACAAATTAGTCATTTCCATAACCGTAATATCTTGATTGTCAATCAGTCGTAAATGCAGTAATTGTGTGAATACCAAATTCTACATAAATAAGAAGAAATTCCGGAAGCTTTTCGTTGAGGATTATAAAATCGAACTGCATTGCTCGTCGTCGTATTTGCATGCGAATATTCGTACGAATAAATTATTCTCTCCCTCGATCTCACCATTTAATATTTCTGTGTCTGTGTGTCTTTGTGTAAAAATGAGTCAACGACAAACATGTTCGAACCCATTAGCTCCTTGACCAGGACCATAAGCTCAACTCAATGAGAACAGTTCATAAAAATTTTGACAACAATCGAGCTGGATGGAGAATTTTCCAAAAATAATGAAAAGCCAAACTGACGTGGAGCAAGAAACAAAACGTTACATACGAACAACATAGATGCGTGGCAGTCCCACTCATCGACGCAGATTCGCAAGGATTCTGCTCGACGAGGCAATTTTGGAGTTTGCTGCACAAGCTCCGTTACAATCAGCTCCATAGCCACAGACGAGTCATTCAGATCCATTGTACAGATGCAGAGCGATCTGCCACCCCGATTCGAGCAACTCTCCTCCCCAACGTCAAGAATACGCCCTGGGCCATGGAGCCTCTGCTGTGCAAGGATTACAATGGAAGTGATCGCTGCCCTGCTCGCAGCGATTCGAGAATCCGTCACTGACCGGTCCAGCGAACGAGACGTCCGTGGCTCATGTCCGTGTACACCTTGAACCCAACGTTATACTCGCAGATCTCCATGTATGCTCCGAATACGTGACACATGTGCGCGCCGCGAACCAAGCGTTCATTTACATAGCCACACGTACGTCATACAATGTCTAAATATATACGCTGGGAGTTTATTCAGGAAAACTGTCTCGTATACCAGAAAACCTCCAATTCGGAACACTAGGACGTCAAAATAACAACGAAACAGAATAGCACTCGTTAAGGACGTCGTATGGCGACGGTCAAGTCTGAATTTTTGTTTTCAATTTTTCTTACATACAAAATGGTTTGCGAGCCTAAGTTCGTTGAAAAAAGTTGTTACAAATTGACTAAAGAATAACGTAATCTAAATAAAAGATTTTCCGAGGTTATTTGTATTTTTTATAAAATTTCGCATAAATTTACGACCGATTTTTTCGAAAAACTGAATAAAGCTTCTTCGATGTTACACAAAAGTGTATGCAAAGTTTCAAGAGGCTTCACCATTTAGAAATCGAAATATTAAATGTTGAAAATTGCAACTTTTAACACATGCTCTTGTGAGAAACTACTGAAAATTGCGATTTTTATTTTGCGAGCCTAAGTTCATAGAAAAACGTTGTTACAAATAGACTAAAGAACAACATACTCTAAATTCAAGATTCTCCGAGGTAATCTGTATTTTTTATATAATAAACAAAATTTCGGAAAAATTTGACGACCGATTTTTTTGAAAAACTGAATAAAGCTTCTTCGATGTTACACAAAAGGGTATGCAAAGTTTTAAGAGGCTTCACCATTTAGAAATCGAAATATTAAATGTTGAAAATTGCAACTTTTAGCACACGCTCTTACGAGAAACTACTGAAAATTGTGATTTTTATAAACAAATATCTCGACTTCTACATGGTGAAGCCTCTTAGAATTGCGCAAACTAGTAGACATCACCATTCTCTGTGTGTGGTGCAAATTTGAAGGAACTCTATCAATGGAAAATTCAGCAAAATCTTTGGTACGAAAAAACGATGCACGTCTGTACGAAAAATTGCGGACGAGTGCCAAATTACAATGAAGAATCCAAACGAGGGTTTTTGGTCTTCGACGCAGCCACTGGAGCATGAGGCGCCGCGGCTCGTGTGCGGAGAGTCGAGAGTTTGGTTGATGTCAAAATTGGAGGTTTTTACTCGGTGGTGACAGGATCGAATACACACCTCGTGTGTAATATTCACATGAGCAGCAGGTTGAAGAGGGCGCGTGTTCGATCTCCTTCGTGCATGCGCGTATATACGTTTCTCGTGAAATTATTACGTATGCGATGTTTGGCGAGCAGCAGGCTGGAGACGGAAATCGCTTAGAGGCATCATTACATACGTGTGGCTATTGAGAGCAATAAGAAAGCGAGAGAGAGAGAGAGGGAGGAAGAAATCTCTCGCAGTAAGTATGTAATATGCGTTTGCGTGCAAGAGCACTTTTGCCAGAGTAATCTCGGACTGGAAGCGTTCCTACACACATGTGGTTCATGCCCTATCAGTTGAAATAGTCGGAAGAGCATGTACGTGTAGCAAATGATCCACCGTGATTTCGCGTTACTCATATATATCGTTTCAGCAGAGCAATGGACGTGTAAACAGCAAGAAATCGGAGAGGCTTCTGTCACAGTATCAAAAAAAAATTAAAAATAATCTTCTCGATGGAGATCGGGGCTAGGTGAACTTTTTGAGCTCAATCCAGAGCTCGGATCGGTCCATATTACGTCGAGAGAGGTCACCCGGAAATACAGATCTTCAGTGTACGTTTCAGTCGCGATATACGAGGCTGTAGGCTGTCGATGAGTATATTGGCCCTTCGCTCTGCACTGAAAAGAGAATTTTGTTGAAAAAGATGGATTTTTGTTCGATACGTTCGACAAAACGTTTTTTTTATTTGAATAATCCCAAAAATTGTGTCACCGCAGCAAGAAATATTTTAGAAAGTCTCTTCGGAAGCAAATTTTTGTCGTTCCATTCGTAAATTTCGCTGATAATTTCGGTAGAAACCGAAAATACTGCCAAAATAACGACAATTTTGAAATTATACAAAAAAATTCGGTTTAGCGTATCCAACGAAATATCGACGTTTTCCAACAAAATTTCATTTTCGAGATTCGGTTATAAAACACAGAAAAGAAAATTTCGTTGAAAAAGATCGATATTTTGTTCGATACGTTCGACTGAACGTTTTTTTTTTTTAATAATCCCAAAAATTGTGTCACTGCAGCAAGAAATATTTTAGAAAGACTCTTCGGATGCAAATTTTTGTCGTTTCACTCGTAAATTTCGCTGACAATTCCCTTAGGAACCAAATATACTGCCAAAATAACGAAAATTTTGAAATTATCAAAAAATATTTAGTTTACCGTATTCAACAAAATATCGAGGATTTTTAACAAAATTTCACTTCCAGTGTGTACGATATTCTATGTGCCAGGCTTATGTAGTACGAACGCGTACATTTACTCGTAAATGGGTAGTCAGCGATTCCATAAATACGATGGAACGTGTCGGTAGACTAGTTCCTATACGTAAAATACAAAATAATTCTCCCTTTTTCTCTTTTCTGTTTTCCTCTTTCCCTCCGTACTGTGCAGCTCCACTGTACTCTACTCTTTGCGTGCGTCTAGGAAGTATACTTATAAATGAGGGCCCTACTCGCAGCTTCGATTCTTGCTAACACAACGCGTGTGTTTCGTATTATGTTGTACACACTGCACGCTATTTTCTCGTACGTTATTACCACAGTGTCGTTTTGTATCTCGAATAAACGAGTGTGTGCATGATCCTGCGTGTGCCAATGATTCTCAGGGCGAGTCGAGAGCCCAGCTTTCTTTCTAAACATAAAACAAGGCAAACGTCCTTTGAAAAATCATTTTTTAGTAATTTTTCAAGCGAATAATGAAGAAAAACATTTTTCTTGGCATGAAACATTTTTCCAGGGACATTCAGTGTGAATATTCCGTTCAGGATTTAGTAGAAAAATAATAATTGCTTCTCGATGCACGCGGGTGCATTTGAGCCGCATTTATATTCGCGATATACGTTACACAGCAGCATCAAGACGTGTGAGACGAGACAGAGAAAAATGGAAGAAGGAGGAGGGAGAAGAAGGGACTCGTAAATCGGCGTGTCGGATGTACTTTGCTGCGGTGTGAATTCGATCTCGTCGTTGGTACGTGCAAGCATATATGCGTTTCTACGAGCAGCAGCAGGAGCAGCAGCGCAGACAGACTCGTTGTCAAGTATATCTATAGCAGCTTTGTTCGCGCGCGCATACGATTTGTATGTTGTCAGAGTGTGTGTCGGTGTAGAGTTGATGCGGCACAACGAACGAGAATCCTTCATTCTTATACAGACACTTTTTCCTGCAGCTCATTCGTGACTTCTCATTCGCCACAAATTCAAGCAGGACGAGGAATTCCAGAAGATGCGATCCCGAGTCTCGTCGTAGCAGCCTGTAAATTGCGATATTATGAATTTGCAATGATCCACACTGGATCGAGCCTTCCATCTGCACAGGGAAACAAATAATCTCGAAATCTCGTCAACTCAAAAAAAATCATCAAATTTAAATCGTTCAACCCCATGACCCCAATTTTGAAAAATTCATATCTCCGGTGAAATTTAACAAAAAAGATTCAACCTGGGCTCATTCTTTTCGTTTTTTTATGCAGAATCACGTGAGCCTGAGGAAATTTCGCTTGAAGTCGATAAATTAATAAAAAAATGCGAAAAACGTGAAAAAACGATAAAATACGATAAAAAAACCATGAAAAACCGTAGAAGGCCACGAAAAACCATGGAACACCATAAAAACCATGGGAACCATAAAAAAAAACCATAAAAAACCATAAAAAACCAAAAAAAACCATAAAAAACCATAGAAAACCATAGAAAACCATTAAAAAACCATATAAAACCATAAAAAACTATAAGAAACCATAAAAATCCATGAAGAACCTTGAAAAACAATGAAAACCCATAGAAAACCTTGAACAACCATGAAATACCATGAAAAACCATAAAAAACCATGAAAAACCATAAAAAACCATGAAAAACGATAAAAACGAGAGAACGAAAAAATACTGAAGGGATGGAATCGGTAGAGAGATAACAAATGATTATACCCTCGAAATGCATGGACGATCGATGGCCGAGAGCTCTACCGCAACGAATCGACTCAGCGGCTCATTATTATCATCATACGAAATAAGTTGATGGCAAATTCATTTAGATGAAATGACTTAATTTTGCCTATCATTGAGGATAATCCTTTGATCGGTCCTTGTCGTGATGACCCGGGACAAAAATTGCACACTCGCAGCAGGGAGATCGAAGCGCGATGAGAATTCGAAGGCGATCGAGGATCGCGACGAGATATCGACGCTAAGGCAGAGAGACAAGGACAGGAGAAAACTCTTGAGCGAAGTGATCGCACTACGTGTATAAGCAAACGCCTCAGGATCCCGACAAATAATAAAGAGAGTCGAAGACGTCTCATTAGGGCGTGAGATAAGGCTGATTCGTTGCCCGCGGCCGCTGACAGCCGCCGATCGCTTCCTCTCCCTCCTCCTCCTCCTCCTTATTCTCTTCTCTCTTTATCTTCCTTCTCTCTGCTCTTCATATTTTTCCTTTTCGTATTCTTCGCGGGCTCGTGCCCGCCTCGTTCCTCCGGTCCCCGTCTCTATTCCATTCATCCGATCCTCTACGCACCCCCCCCATCCTTGCACTATCGACGAAGCTTTTTCGATGGCGTTCGGATTGATCGACATCCGCATTAATTTCCCATAATTTTTCTCCTTTAAAAACCCAATTCGCTTTTGAGAATTGACAAACTTCTCGAACCTCGCGACACGGAAATTCAAATGACGTTTCTTTATCGTGGCGAGAAAAAAAAATCGATAAGCATCATTTTTTCTAAACGCATTGGATTGCCAGAAAAGTGTCAAGTGCGTAATTCACATTTTTTTAAGAATCTGACAGATTCCCACTATTAAAAAAACTTTTGTACGTCGTCTCAAAATTCCTTTGCAAAAATCCCCANAAAATTGCACACTCGCAGCAGGGAGATCGATGCGCGATGAGAATTCGAAGGCGATCGAGAATTCGAAGTGATCGCACTACGTGTATAAGCAAACGCCTCAGGATCCCGACAAATAATAAAGAGAGTCGAAGACGTCTCATTAGGGCGTGAGATAAGGCTGATTCGTTGCCCGCGGCCGCTGACAGCCGCCGATCGCTTCCTCTCCCTCCTCCTCCTTATTCTCTTCTCTCTTTATCTTCCTTCTCTCTGCTCTTCATATTTTTCCTTTTCGTATTCTTCGCGGGCTCGTGCCCGCCTCGTTCCCCCGGTCCCCGTCTCTATTCCATTCATCCGATCCTCTACGCACCGCCCGCATCCTTACACTATCGACGAAGCTTTTTCGATGGCGTTCGGATTGATCGACATCCGCATCAATTTCCTATAATTTTTCTCCTTTAAAAGGCCAATTCGCTTTTGAGAATTGACCAACTTCTCGAACCTCGCGACACGGAAATTCAAATGACGTTTCTTTATCGCGGCGAGAAAAAAAAATCGATAAGCATCATTTTTTCTAAACGCATTGGCTTGCCAGAAAAGTGTCAAGTACGTAATTCACATTTTTTTAAGAATCTGACAGATTCCCACTATTAAAAAAACTTTTGTACGACGTCTCAAAATTCCTTTGCAAAAATCCCCAATTTCCTTTTTTTTGTTCCCTGGAATTAGGTCGATAACCGATCTTGAAGTTTTCCAAAAATAACTATTGAAAATATCGAGTGAAGCTGGAAAAAAAAAAAAATTGGGAATCCCTTGGATCGAGTCCTGACGACAGGATTCCTATAAAAGGCTCCGAATGAAATTTCAACTTTTTAGCACTGAAATTTCCAGACGATATCGTTCGCTGTAAAAAAAACGTTTTTTTTTTTTTTTAGCAATGTCGTTGCTAGAAAGATAATAAATTTTCATTCGCCATGGAGAATGCAATTATTCATCTACAAGTTTCAGTAAATTTAATCCACGAGATGACAGAGCTGATAAAAGTACCGAGAGGAATACAACTCGGCTGAATTCTAGAAAGGATAAAACTCCAGTGCACTCTGCACCAGCCTCTCGCCTTAACGAGCAATTTCGTCATTTTTACTACGACGAGTAATTAATCGAGAGGCTTGCAAGAGTTACGCCAACTGGTGACACACCGGTCGGTCTTATCTGTGAATTATTATCGCCTCCTACTATATTGCTGTGTGCGATTTTACTGCGCGTACCTAGCGCGACACAGTCCGCAGTCAACGTAAATGTTTAAATATTACGAGCGCGTTTACGTTTTCCAAAATTTACGAGTCGTCCATCTTTTTTTTCAAACTAATGAGCAGTAAAGTGACAAAAAAGTATTCAACGAATTCTGCACATTTTTGTCCAATAAAAAATTAAGTTGCAAAGGTCGCGACGAATAATTTTTGACAAAAATTGAAAATAATCATTCGTACGGACCAATGCTCCGTAGAATAATTTAAAAAATTACTTAATTACCATTGAATTAATTAAATGGAATAAAAAATTTAATAATTGTCGAATTTTTATTTTTTCAATTAAAAATTAAATTAATTAATTAAATTAATTCAAAAAAATTCAGAAATTTCGAAATTTTTCGTTTTATTTTGACAAAATTTGAAAATCGATCAGAATTAAAAAAATTACTTAATTATCATTAAATTAATTCAATGAAATAAAAAAATTCATAATTGTCGAATTTTTATTTTTTTAATTAAAAATTAAATTAATTAATTAAATTAATTCAAAAAAATTCGTAAATTTCGAAATTTTTTGTTTTTTTTTTTTTAAATTTGAAAATCGATCAGAAAGAAAAACTGAATGGAAAGCGTCATGAAATTTGTTATTTTTTTGAATGTGTTTTCAAGAAATAAAAATGTGTGCGTTCACATCGCACGAATTCCTGAATTTTGCAATAATCTTTTAACTTCGCTGCCGCGTCGAGGCAAATCTACGCGAGATAATCTAAATTCGCTCCATAAATAAATGAAGAAAGAAAAAAATGATAAATCCATGTCACCTCACGGAGATTTTTCCCGCGTTAGTGCACACAGTCGTATCGCGCCGGCGTCTGACTGCAACATTCCCACGAGCTGTCACTACTCGGGCAAGCGTTAGTGCATGCGACGACCACAACTAACAGATCAGACGACTCTGAAAAACCTTTCGCCATTTCTGCGCATTAGACGACGTTGCTGCATTTGCGCAAATAAAAAAAAATATATAATAATAATAATAATAATAATAATGCACAAATTATTAATATAAAGAACGCTTTTCTAGTCGTATTCGTCGTCACTGTCTCTGAATCGTGTGCGACCGCGCGTCGAGAGATCGTTCAATTACCTAGTCACGTCAGATTGCATCCTTAAAACCGATAAACTCAATAGTTGAGAGAGCCCGTCGCGAGACCCAGCCGGGCCCACTGCCTTACCTTTCTCTAATATCTTTTTCATCCACAGGGTGTACCGATACGAACACACTAACGATCGGTACACTAAAGACACACTGGGTCATTTTGACCCGGACTTTAACATTAATCATGTTTTCTCGAGACCAACGATTTTTTCAATATAAAAATAAATTCACTCGTCTCGATATTTAGTTTTATTTTTTTCAAAATAGTCCAAGATTTTTTGAAATACAATTTTTTTTCATTTAGAAAATTGAAATTTATTAAATTTAATAAATTTACTTATTAAATTTACTAGATTTATTAAATTTAATAAATTTACTTATCAAATTTACTAAATTTATTAAATTTATTAAATTTACTAAATTTATTAAATTTACTAAATTTATTAAATTTACTAAATTTATTGAATTTACTAAATTTATTAAATTTACTAAATTTATTAAATTTAATAAATTCACTAATTAAATTAAACAAATTTACTTATTAAATTCAATAAATTTACTTATTAAATTTACTAAATTTACTAGATTTATTAAATTTAGTAAATTTACTTATTAAATTTAATAAATTTACTAGATTTATTACATTTTATTTTTAATTTACAAAATTTTATGATTTATGATAAAATTTGTGAAAAAATATATTTTTTTTTTTAGTGAATTCTCGATTTTTAATCTCAAAATATTAACAACTGTCAAAATCTTTGAAAAATACTTTGGAGCTCTCTTTCGGTCGCAACACCCTGTAGACGTGGTGCTGGCAATCGTCAAGAATCATGCGCAAACATTCGTTATAGATAGTTACTCGTAATAGGTACTATATCGAGATATGCATTTATGTGACCATGTGATATGGCTTTTCCGGAGTGGCACACAGGCTCCGCGACTCTTGGCGCGATATCGCTCGGTAATTTTGTAATCGGGCATGTGCATTAGGGTGCGCAAGATTTCCAACCACCGGAGAGTCTCGATTATGTATTTTATATGGGATATTAATATGCTTGGCAAGATCGAGGTGAAGATTTTTGAGGGATAAGTTTCGAAATATTTTCCCACTGGATTCATAGCCAACTTAATGGAAATGTTGTTCCTTTTAATTTTTTTTTTTTGCAACGTATTTGCAAAAATAGTTCGAAAAATCTTGCACGATCACATTTTCATGAAAACTCGTATAATTTTATTCATTTCCCAATTAACCTTGTTGACTCCACCTCTTTTAATTACCATGCACTTTCAGTTTGATTGGTTTACAGCCTCAGCCTTAAGTATTGTAATAAAACGTTGAATTTTGCATGCACGTTGGTTCACATGCTCAAATGTAACGACGCGATAAATAATTGGAGTGAAAATACTGATGAGTCAACTGCAGATTTCACTTTCTTCGCGATCCATAAGGTGCAGAAATTCTCTAATTTACGGATTTGTCATTATTTTAATCGATACCATTCGAAATTTTTTTCTCAGAGTGATAAAAAAAAATTTGTAGCATAAAAAATTTGTTTTTTTTTCTTCGTATTCGTCGAAGAACTTTCTCTGATCTTTTCCGGATTCCTAACCTCGTGACTTTTTTTTGCAAGCAGGAAAAAAGGCGAGGCGGGAAACTCGAGTCTCCTCGTTTGTTTAGCACGAAATCGTTGCGTCATTTGGTTTCTACGAACCAATTAAATGGGCTCGAACCGTTTGAACCTACAAATGCAAGAAAAATAATAAAAAAAAATGAAAAAAAAGTTTTTATTTGCACAAAAAGAGGAAATATGCGATTACACGACCACGCAATGCCTTTTAATCGAATCAATACAAACGTTTCCTTGTGACATAAATTTCATACAATATTGTGACGTGATTCACGAAACGATAATCGCAACTCTTTCTCACTGTCGCGAGATACCGAGCACCGCGCTCTTGTGCTGCACGAGCTCTCTTATGTGTCCGCCTGCTCGCGCGAGCGGTGCATGTGCATGCAGTCCTTTTGTCCATTCGCCAACAGAACATGCGCCCGAGTCAACGGGCTCCCAGAACTGCTGCACCGACGCGATCCGCGCGCGATGCACTTCGCTCCAACGCTTCCATGAATATTCATGCATTTTTATTCTTTGCTCTCTTTCGCCTTATTCCCTCCCACCGAGTTAATACAAAGTCGATGCAGCCGCGAACGCTGCAAACCTCTCGAACATACAGACATCAATCTTGTTATAAAAACCACTCCTTCACACTTTAGTCTCTCTCCAAGTTTGGCATAATCGACTCGAAACGTTGCGCCCATACGAACGTACGAGCGTCTCAATAAGATCTGTCATTTGCAGAGAAAATAAAAACGCACACAATCAAAACAATGAGGCAGGATTTAAATTTTGTTATCGAAATCTTTGGAATTACGAATTCGTACGAATTTCTCAAAATTTTTATCGGAATAGGTAAAAAAAAATTAAGTTACCGTTCCAGAATTTTTATTTTTAACAAAAATTTACATTTTCGTCCTCAGATTTTATTCTCGATCGTTAATCGTTCGATTTTTGTCACACGACTCCTCGCGATGATTAATCGACGTCAGTTTATTAATTAGCGAATTTTTGATATTTAATAAAAATTAAAAATTGAGATTGAAAAAAAAAACTGAAAATTAATAATTTTTAATGTTTGATCAAATTTATTTATTTATTACATTTTTTATTAAATTGGAATTTATTTATTTTTTGGTCTCGTAGCATGATCGAGTCACCGCGAAAAAGGCTGCAGATTCCTCGAGCTGGAAAGTCAGAAACGGACGTGGTGAGTACACGTTGTTTGTTATTTTGCAATATTATTTTTTGGTTCGTTAGAATTTGACGTTTTCCTACAAAAATCAGAAAATTTCGGCCACAGATTTTTTTCCCTTTTTTTTTAAGAAAATGTAAAAAAATTTGGCGAACCCAAGTCTCGCGCTATAGTCGCATGTAAAATGGTCGTGATCACAAACTGCCTGTTGGGCTCATTCAGGGACACCATATCATGAGGAAAGATTCTCATATCGTCGCAGAGACACGAAAGGGAAAAAGAAAAAAAAATAGAAAGAGAGAGAGAGAGAGAAATTCCACTGCCTCTTTCATGCAAATGTCTCCTCTCTGCTTACAATCTTATCGCGTCCTGATGTCGTATGCTCTGCCGGTGCTTTCTTATCGGTAAATGTCCTACACTACACGTACCGATTCCTTTTGCTCTTCCGCTTTCTGGCTGCGCCCACTACCGGGTCATTTACGCGACAATCTTTCGCTTGCGAGAAGGCGCGACACTCCTTAACCACGCAATGATAAAATTTAATGTCTTCTGTCTCCCAAGACGTTGAATATTTTATTTTTCTAATCGAGCGTGTCGGGGGTTTATATTTTACAAGCGGTAACAAAATTTCTATCGTAATCGAAAATTAACTCGATATTTTAGCTCCAAACAGTGTGCCCCCGATTTTTTTTTTTTATTACATTTTTTAAAAGTATTTTCTGTTTTTTCGATAATTGGAAAATTTTGAAAATTGATTTTCTCGAAGATTCGGTTTAGTTCGTGATTCTGGCGATGCCGATCGCAACTCGCGGTGTTGTGAGGCGCCGCAGGGATCGTTTGAGGAGAAATATCGAGAGATTGTCTCGCGCGCGGTAAAAAGGAAACGTTTTACACGCGAGAATCTCTCATTCTCGTATATTTTCAGTCTCGGGCGACGGTTTCTTGCGTATCTTGGTCGCGTCGTACAAACTGCAAGCTCTCGGTATCCTTGTCTGTTTCTCTCGAGGTGTACAGAGAGCATCATCGCGCGCGGCGTTAGTCCTCTCGCTCCGGGCGCGCTGCTGTATAGGCCACCACACGATATCGTCGTCAAGCGGCGAACAGAGCGCGAGGCCTGGGCCAAAGATACCAGCTCGAGGTCTAACACGACTTTGGCTTTCCGCGCGATGGGACACACGAGCTCTCGCTCTCCCCAAGATTCCCTCCTCGTGCATGCTCCGCATGAGAGCCGCACGAGCAAAGGAGCCAAGTCGACCAAGAAGAAGAAGAAGAAGAGCAGAGGTGCGTGTCCTCGCGGACACGGCTTGCCCATTAGGTGGACCCCGAGCTCCATCAGATTAGATTCCGTTTCGTTTCACGCTCCATTCCGTTTCGTATAAACTACGCTGCGCACTATACGATACTCATTCGCTCGCAGCCTCTCTCTCTCGCCACGCTGCGCAATGGTGGTAAGTAATGTTGCAAAAAAAAGGATCCTATGGAGTAACAATACCATACGAGTGTCTCAAAACGGACGAGAAGCTGCAGCGACAGTTGCTACAGATTGCATAAAAGTTTCAACGTCGTTTGCCCACACTGACGACGAAATCATCGGGAGTCGTGGCCCTTTTGGGGTTTTATTACTTTTGGATGAGTCTCGAATCGCAAATGATGAGAAAATTGAGAAAATTTGGTATGTTTCTGTACGAAGTATCGAAGAGATCGTGTAAAAATTTCGGGGGCATCAGGAAGCTCGTTATTTAACAATTAACGTTAATAAATTAAATGTAGTCAAATGTCGTTTCATGGAAACTGGTATAACTTTGCGATAAGTTTCTTTTTTGACCTCTCAATTTTTGAATATCCACAATATACTGAAAGCAACGGAAACGAAACGAATTTTATTGATAAATATTTTTTGTATTTGCTTTAAAAATTGTTCTCAACAAAATGTTGATTTTTTGATAACGAACTTCCTGGTCGTCGTGAAATTTTTACACGAACTCGTAAATACTTCATACAAGAACGTACTACATTTTCAGATTCTCATCATTTTTTATTTCAACCCTTAAGGTGGTTCTCAAAATTTGGTATGTTTTTGTTTGAAAAACGATTGCGTTGCTCGTTGAGAAACTGAATCGCCTCGAATCGATCGAAATCCCAAGCTTTCCATCGCGCAAGGGAATTTCCAAAAAATCTTCAAAGGCGAAAAATCGACAAGACAAACTTCGTTCGTTTCGTTCTAACGAACTTCGGTGTCGTCTTCGCGTATCGACTTAATTTTCCACTTGGTATTTTATTGAAATTCTTGTGAATGAGAGGAAGCAACGAAGTGTTTTCCTGAATCTCCTTTGATGGAAAAACAAACTCGTGTTTTATATACGCACGCGGCGTTTATACACAAGTCGCTTTTTCGGTCCTTTTTCTGCGTCTCTACGTGTGCACTCTCTTTCCTCTTCTTTCTTCATTGCGCGTTTCGCCGTGGCTAGCAATCGCCGTGTACAGCAGAGCAAACCGTATAAGTAACGCGCGTGGAGCGAGACGCGACAAGGAGCCAAACGTGACACAGCACACAGTCCCCGACACTACGGAGCAAATAGTCGCGCCAAGTGTCCCGAAGACAGAAACCGATATATCACAGCAAAAAGCCAATTGAATTTATTCTCCTAACGAGATTGTGCATACTTATCCATGCAAGGAGAAACAGCGGTAAATGTCACACCCCGAAAAAAATCTCCTCCGAGTTCCAGGTACTCGATGAAAAAATGTCCACGCGTTTAGAATTTATTAACATTGTTTATTTTCATTATTATTATTTTCCTCGTGACGATTCTCGATTTTTTGTGATGCGAGAAAGTTTTTTATTTTGAATTGGTCCACACGATGATTTTCTCTCATTACGTCATCGGGTGGATCGACTGATTCACTGCTGATCAGGATTTTCTGGTCCTGAGACGAAAAATGCAAAAAATCGAAATAAAACGTCGCCTCGTAAAAGTTTTTGGAGCGAGCAGAATTAATGGTGCAGAGAAAAGAAAATTTTGTGGGAAAAAATCGATATTTTGTTCGATTCGTTAAAATAAACGTTTTTTTTCAATAATTCCGAAAATTTCGTCATCGCAGGTAGAAATCTTGTGGAAAGTCTCTTCGGAAGTCGTTCCCATCGTAAATTTCGCTGAAACTTCCATTAGAAACCAAATGCACTGCGAAAATAACGAAAATTTTGAAATTTTTCAAAAATATTTAGTTGCATCGTGTTGAACAAAATATCGACGATTTTTAACAAAATTTCATGTCCTGTGTGAAAAGTGCGAGGGAAAGGAAAGCAGGACGACGCTGAGAGAACTGGAGCTGCACGCGAGACTCCCGGTGGCCGGTTGTCCGTGCAGTGCAGCATTATCTCCTTTGGCCCTTTTGCCACCTCTAAGCATCGTACGTTTTCCTTTTCTCTTGCTCGGCCGCGCTGAATGCTGCTGCGTACGCCTCCCCTTGATGCTCTCGGAGCAGCAAAATTGTCAAGTTTCGCGGTGGATCTTGGTGTGTCTTTGGGTGATGCATATCGAGAGCTTGCTGCGCGACAATAATCGCGACCCTTGGCTATATATCTGTCGGTATACATAGCATCAAGATCGCGGGCAGCCAATTACACTGAACGTACGCATGCTACACATTCGTGTGACTTATTTCACGATTTATTTCACACTTTGCTGCTGCCAATGCTCTCGCGAATACCGACCATTTCCGTATTTTCAACGCGATTTTTTAATTTCATATTTTTCTGTGCCCATAAGGATCTTGATCCTCGCGCGGCATGGCCTCGTCCTGCGAATGCCATTCGCACTGCATGCTGCACGTGCATCCATTCGAGGGAGTCAAATTAATGAAAAATTAAAAGTCAAAAAAATTGAAAATTCATCGTGATGATCAATCTGGGTCAATTTGACCCGAGACGTTTTTCCAATCGTTCCAGTAGTAAATTATCCATATTTTATGAACATTCTTAACCATCAAATTCCAAATAATCGGTGACAAAAAAATTTTTGGGTCAAATTGACCCAGTGTGTACTCGAGGGGATAAAATTTCGTAAGCAAGATTCAGTGGGAACTTGGACACACTCACAGCTCGTTTTCAAGCTCCGCTAAACGGTCACCCAACCAAGTAATGACCTTGGTCCACAGGATCCTTCATCTGTAAGTCTCGTCTTCGGGAAAAATCGATCAACCGTTCACGCATCGGCTGTTGGTCAATCGTGAATGATATATTTTGTGCATAAAGTATTCTTCGAGCGTATACAAAGGTGTATGCGTATTTACACGTTTGCTAAAGTCACGTAGGTATAATTTTCTACGTACCTCAGGATCCCTCGTAGCTCAGAGATAATGCGTTAATAATATACCATATAAATCGTCCTATCAGACGAATAAGTCACGAGGAATGTTCTTTCGTCGCGCGCGGGCTCGTTTGCGGAAGTTGTTGAAAATTGTTAGGGAAGACTGCACCGAGAGATCGCCAAGATTGCGTATTTTATATGCGTATGGGTTATAACATGTATCTCCACACAGGGATTTTCAGGTCAAATCGAAGCCAAAGTCTTTTTCGCAGGATTCCATTTTTTTTTTTTATTTTTTTGCCATTAGGACAATTAGCAGTGAGCAATTAACAATTACGATCGAAAGACAAATCGCTAGAGAGCTACGTAACGATTTTCTGGAAGAGATTCCTTCCATATGGAATTCATGATTTTCGATCCTTTTGATAAAATCAATTTGCAGGGTTTTTTTCAGTCTATTAACGATCTAAAGTCAATTAAGGACGTTGTATCTTGAGTTCATTGAAAAAAGTTGTTACAAATTGACTAGAGAACGACACACTCTAAATTCAAGATTTTCCGAGGTCATTTGTATTTTTTTACATAAAAAAGAAAATTTCGAAAAAATTTTACGATCGATTTTTTTTGAAAAAGTGAATAAAGCTTCTTCGATGTCACACGAAAGTGTTTGCAAAGTTTTAAGAGTCTTCACCATTTAGAAATCGAAATATAAAATGTTGAAAATTGCAACTTCTAACACACGTTCTTATGAGAAACTACTGAAAATTGTGATTTTTATAAATAAATATCTCGACTTCTACATGGCGAAGCCTCTTAAAATTCCACGAGCTATTAGATTTGTACCCCAGTAACGAAAATTGTTATAAAAAATGAACTCCTAAATATTTCGACTCGAAAATTGTTGTATAANGAGATAATGCGTTAATAATATACCATATAAATCGTCCTATCAGACGAATAAGTCACGAGGAATGTTCTTTCGTCGCGCGCGGGCTCGTTTGCGGAAGTTGTTGAAAATTGTTAGGGAAGACTGCACCGAGAGATCGCCAAGATTGCGTATTTTATATGCGTATGGGTTATAACATGTATCTCCACACAGGGATTTTCAGGTCAAATCGAAGCCAAAGTCTTTTTCGCAGGATTCTATTTTTTTTTTTTTTTTTTTGCCATGAGGACAATTAGCAGTGAGCAATTAACAATTACGTTCGAAAGACAAATCGCTAGAGAGCTACGTAACGATTTTCTGGAAGAGATTCCTTCCGTATGGAATTCATGATTTTCGATCATTTTGATAAAATCAATTTGCAGGGTTTTTTTCAGTCGATTATCGATCTAAAGTCAATTAAGGACGTTGTATCTTGAGTTCATTGAAAAAAGTTGTTACAAATTGACTAGAGATCGACACACTCTAAATTTACGATTTTCCGAGGTAATTTGTATTTTTTTACATAAAAAACAAAATTGCGAAAAAATTTTACGATCGATTTTTTTTGAAAAAGTGAATAAAGCTTCTTCGATGTTATACGAAAGTGTATGCAAAGTTTTAAGAGTCTTCACCATTTAGAAATCGAAATATAAAATGTTGAAAATTGCAACTTCTAACACACGATCTTATGAGAAACTACTGAAAATTGTGATTTTTATAAATAAATATCTCGATTTCAACATGGCGAAGCCTCTTAAAATTGCACGAGCTATTAGATTTGTACCCCAGTCACGAAAATTGTTATAAAAAATGAACTCCTCAATATTTCGACTCGAAAATTGTTGTATAACAAATTGAAAGCTTTTTTAAAAAGATCGTTCACTTTATTTGGCCAAAAATTAAACCCAAGAACACAAAAAAAATGCTAAAAGCAACAAAAATGGAAAAATGAACATTTTCCTCAACAGGCTCGGGGGAGTTTGTACCCCGAGGTGGTAAGTTTAAGGGTTAAGGATCAGGAATCTTTTATATCCTGTACTTTTGAGACAATAATCTAGAGCTGCGATCCAAGGGTCTGGAATACCCTATGGATGAACATACACTGGACAGAAATGTATTGTAAAAATGTTGTGAAGAGAGGATACGAGGAAATGGGTGTTTCTCGAGGTTGGATACACCGGTGCGAGTGGAGCAGCACACACGTGGGCATAAGAAGAAGAAGAAGAAGAAGAAGAAGAAGGCCGTGTGCGCACAAGAGTCATTTGGTGTCGTGTCGCGCGGTCATTACCGTAACCAGTTATCACACACAGTGTATAAGAACGTTAACGCTTATCACGTGAGAGCCAACACCTCAGCCGAGCTCCGTGAGTTCGCGCGCCCTTTTTTCGTTGCCCTGCCGCACGGCGAGTACGACAAGTTAAAAATAAATAATGGGCAAACAAAAATAAGGCGCTGCTCCGAGGAGAAAAGAAAAGCAGATACGGTCTCGATCTTTGTGAGCCTTCAGGGGATTCTGGAAACAGTTAAATAGCCACGCGATACGAGCGAGAATCCAGCACATGCGAGCAGCAAATCCTTTACAACTCTCCAAAATCTCGTCCCTATTTCTTTTTTTTCCCTGGCATCAAAACTTCGTCCTTCCCCATCCGAGTTTTCCATCCTGTGGCGATGTCTTTGCTTTTCGATTCTAAAAATTATAAAATTG
>JBAJMU010000007.1:2093119-2130418 GCA_037952995.1 Hyposoter didymator
CCCCGTTTCCGTTCCTCATCACCAACGCCGCGAGGCCACTCCCTCCTCCCACGTTTAATTAAAAAGGCTCGTACCTCCTGATGCTGGCCTTCTCAGACACACAGATTTATCCGTGCAACGATGTATTTATTTTTTACGTAGCGTCGTCCTGCGCAATATCTTCGTACATTTGCGAACAGCCACGATTTCTCAATTAGCAACGATTCCCGTCCAATTCGGCATTCAGTAAATAATTAAAAATTATAAAACGAAATACAATTTATTTATTGTGATTCGTTATTTTCATTAATGATAAATCGTAGAAAATCTTGAGCCGAAACAATCGCAGTCTCGCTGTCGAATGTTTACGAAGACCTCGTTACTCGTTTTATGGTAAATTCGACTCTGTTTGAACAATGGTACAGTTCATTTTCCGCTTTCAAGACTTTTCACAATGATGGAGCAGAATTTTCCGAGGAACTTGAAAAAAAAAAAAAAAAAAAAAAAAAAAANCACTCCAGCCAGGAAACACGATTTCACGCACGCAGTTGATTTCACCGACGAATATAAATTCCAACCGGTTTGTTGCCGATTACCAGACGCACCGATCAACGCTTTTCGTGCTTTCTGAAGGAATTTGCAATTTAAAAAAAATAAAAAAATAAAAAAACAGTGTTTTTCACGTAAAGATTTTGTTACGATGGCAAAAATGAAAAGGAAGGAAAAAAATGTACGAAATAATGTTTGTTCTCGAGTTGTAACGTTCGGCGTCAGCAGAGCGAGCATAAAATGAGGAAAAAAGATCGATGGAAGCTGGATCCGGAGTTTACACGTGGTTTGGATTCTGACTCGATGATTTTTGTTTTTATTTACTTACGTGAATTAATATACAAACGTAATACGAAATAATTTGGATTATGCATGATTCGCCGGGGGAAATGGCAAGATTCGGCCGCGAATGGGCGACGAGGCTTTTTCCAACAATAGCAATTATCCACGAGAGACTTCATTACCCATTCGCCCCGAGCGCAGTTCCTCTATTCTTTATTTATGAACAAGCTCATTATTTCTGTGCAGGTAAGCATATGAAAAATTTTCCAAGCTTCTCTCGCTCTCTCGCTCCTTTTCGCTCGCTTTCCCTTTTTCTCTCCTTCGCCATTTCATTTTTTCACTCTTTTCCTATCTTTTTACCTTTTACTTCTCGTCCTACACGCGAACCAACTAGAATCTCTCTTCCATGCCGCCCTCCTCGACACCACGCCCGCCCCTTTCACGGAAATACACCGGCAACTCCTCGCTACCAATTTTTTTACCCATTTACTTTGTGCAGCTCTTGCTTTCTTTTCTCTATATTTTCCTATGCGCCCTGCGCGTCTTTCTTTTTTGTCCTATTTTTATTTTCACTTTTTTTCTTATATTTACCATTGTTTTCCATGAATTAGCTGCCCTGTGCCCTCAAACGATTCGCCCAGTTGCTTCGGCAGCAGTTTTCCGCCCATGCTCTTTTTATTTCCATTATTGTTCCGCATTACTTCCTCCACAGAAAACGTTGATTTCACAATCACGTATGCGTACGATTTACAAATAAATAATTTATCCATTAAAACTTGCATTTTCATCTCGAAGCGAGTCTCTTTTATTCTCGAATCTCTTCTTTTCATCGGAAGTCGACGTAAATGATAAATTAACAAATTAACGATATTCGGGGCCAACGATCAAATCTAAATTTTTGTTTTCACTTTTTCATACATACAAAATGGTTTCGAGCCCAAGATGATTTGAAAAAGNATTTCCATTATTGTTCCGCATTACTTCCTTCACAGAAAACGTTGATTTCACAATCACGTATGCGTACGATTTACAAATAAATAATTTATCCATTAAAACTTGCATTTTCATCTCGAAGCGAGTCTCTTTTATTCTCGAATCTCTTCTTTTCATCGGAAGTCGACGTAAATGATAAATTAACAAATTAACGATATTCGGGGCCAACGATCAAATCTAAATTTTTTTTTTCACTTTTTCATACATACAAAATGGTTTGCGAGCCCAAGATGATTTAAAAAAGTTGTTACGAATTGACTAAATAACAACGTACTCTAAATCCAAGATTTTCCGAGGTAATCTGTATTTTTTATACAATAAACAAAATTTCGAAAAAAATTGACGACCGATTTTTTTGAAAATTGAATAAAGCTTCTTCGATGTTACACAAAAGTGTATGCAAAGTTTTAAGAGGCTTCACCATTTAGAAATCGAAATATTAAATGTTGAAAATGGCAACTTTTAACACACGCCCTTGCGAGACTGAAAATTGTGATTTTTATAAATAAATATCTCGACTTCTACATGGCGAAGCCTCTTAAAATTGCTCGAGCTATTAGACATCACTATTCCCTTTGTTTTGTGCAAATTTGAAGGAATTCTATCGACAGGAAATTTTGCAACGTCCTTATAAAAAAAAAAAGGAAAAAAAAATAGTTTCGCCTTGTTTTGGAAATATTTCGAGGAGCGCTCGGAATTTGGGTCATTCGCACGTATCTGACATGGGATATTACCCTTGACATCGCTACACACGGTTCTAACGCACGATTCCGAGGGAAGAATGTTCAAAGGGTGCTACCGCCAGTTCTCCACGACGTTGCGAATCTACGTATATCCAGAGGCATTTAGATCGGTGCTGATAAAAGCAAAAATGTCGTACTCGCTTAGTCGGAAATCCAAGGATCTCGAAATTTGACGATTTAAAAAAAAAAATCTGACATTGTCCCGGAATCTTTTTTTTGCTGCAAAATAAAATATTTATAAACAGGGAAAAGCAATAATTTGCGAGTCCTTTGAAAAGGAATTCACGGTCACTTGGCATATTTTCTTTTCCGCAGGGTTTCTTCCAAGTTTTCGAGAAATTTTTCTCTGAAAATCCGGGAGCACCAAACTAATTGAAAACGTGAAACAGTCTCAAGAATTTTGAGTGGAATTATATTTTTTTTTTTCGTGTTTATAATCTTGAAGGAAAAATAAGGGTAAATGTTAAGTCTGTGTGTTTGCGGCCGTCGAATTGGCGTCTTTGGGGAATACTTTAATCTTCACGAACGAGAGGAGCGCGGCTTCTCCGACTCTTTCCACTTGCGGAGAACGAAGGAGCGAGAAAACGTTGCGACTGCTATGTGTCCTGCTTTTCTTTATGCCTTGGCACCGCGTGCTCTCTCGTCACCCTCGCTCCTCAGTTCAGCTCTCTCCCAATGCAGCCCCTTTCCTCTTCATCCCTTTTTCCCGAGCTACAGTTTCCCCGTTTTCCGGGCAGAGAAAGAGAAACGGAAAGAACAAGCAGCGCGAGCTTTCTCAACGCGCACCGCTGTACGAACAGAGGCTGTTCATAATCCGTACAAACAAAGTGAGCCAACAGGCCCGCAGGCTCTCTCCTGCTGCAGGAAAGGGCGACAGACTTAAACGAGATTATCAAACGATTAAAAGAATTCGCTTCATCGTGTACATTCCTCTCTTCCTGTCTCTGCTGTGGGCTGTGTCTCATCTATGCGAGAGTTTTTCTTCCACGTGGCCGCGGTGATGGGAGTCAGAAAACTCGGGGTAATGAGGGTCAGCCAAAAATTGAGTTTTTATTTTTTTTTAATTGTTGATTGGGGTTCGACCTTTCCAAAATTTATTACGCCACGATCTGGAGGTGGTGTGACTATTGAGGGTTTAAAAAAAAAAGGATTTTTGCTCGGGTCAAATTGACCCCGAGACTTCCAAGAGCACGACGTTGGCGTTGACTCTCGTTACCCCCAACTGGCGGTTCTCCTCAGATTACGAACCGCATAGAAATGAAAGGGGAAGCGTAGAAACTGCGAGGGAAATCAGAGATTAGTAAATCGCGGCAGTGACGTCTGCGATTTATTCTTCTTTGTACGTCAACGGAATCGTTGGCGGTATCAAAGAAGCTGATACATTTTTAATTGCTTCAAATATCGCTCAGGCTTCCCAGCCCCGAACGGAATATCCTTCTTAATTAAATGTCATAGTATCGCCCGAGGGAAATTTTCTTCAAGATATTTGCTGCACCATTCGCGGTTTGGATAAAGATCCAAGTGGAAAATTTGATAAATTAAAATCTCGACTCAAATATTCACAAAAGCGTATCACAAAAAACGTAAAATCGAGAAAATTAATATTTTTCCTTTGCCACAACAAAATTGTTGAATTTTTATTAAAAAAAAAAAAGTTTTTATCAGAATAAATTTACTTTTTCGATCCTTTCCATTTTTATAGATTCTCTAAGATTCTTGCTGCACCTCTCGCGGTTTGGATAAAGATCTAAGTGGAAAATTTGATAAATTAAAATCTCGACTTAAATATTCACAAAAGCGTATCACGAAAATCGTAAAACTGAGAAAATTAATATTTTTTTCTTTTCCACAAAAAAATTATTGAATTTTTATTAAAAAAAAAAAGTTTTGATCAGAATTAATTTATTTTTTCGATTCTTTTCATTTTTATAGATTCTCCAAGATATTTGCTGCACCGTTCGCGGTTTGGATAAAGATCCAAATGGAAAATTTGATAAATTAAAATCTCGACTCAAATATTCACAAAAGCGTATCACGAAAATCGTAAAATCGAGAAAATTTATATTTTTCCTTTGCCACAACAAAATTATTGAATTTTTATCTAAAAAAAAAAGTTTTGATCCGAAAAAATTTATTTTTTCGCTTTTTTCCATTTTTTCGAGATCGAAATAAATTCGAACGACAAGATGGAACGGTCTTGACCTTTCGTGCATTACCGGAAGTGTCGTCACGGACGTTAAAGAGCACGAGCTACACGAAAATAAACGGAACGTTGAATAATCAGCGATCTCTCGAAAGAAAGTGCGAGGGTGCGAGAGATAAGTGGTCCTGTGTTCCGGAGGATCTGGGAGAAGAAGAGACCCGGAGGTGAGAGAGTACATGGTCGGGAGGGCAGTGAAAAAAGAGCGACGGAAGGCGCGCACGCAGTCGGAAAATTTTTATTGAATCGCGGAGTAGGTGATTTCTTATTCCGATCGTGGGATTCTTACTCGGGCGATGCAAGAGACACGGTAATAGAATTCTCCGGATGAGAGAAAGTGAGGAAATGGAAAAACGGTGGGAGAGGAAACGAGAGGGAAACAGGAGCGTATATTGGAATATTCGAGCAACGCACAATCATGCGGACTAGCAAAGTGACCGAATTTGAATACAACAACGCGGAGAGAGACTCAGTCTCTTCGCCCCTTTCGATCCCACGTCCAAGGTGCACTGTACAATGTACTCATACACACCGTGTGTACCGTGAAGACATAAAGCCGGACGGATACATATCTACGAAGCGACGAGAGAGCGCACGGCGCACTCGAATATTTCGTGTTTCGTTTTCTCGTTCCTCTCGCTCTCGCTCCTGTTATTTCGCGCGCGCTGTATACCGTGGCGATGCTTTTTCGATTGCTTTCCTGCATGTGCATCATACCTGGCGCGCGATCGTGAATTCGAAACTCATCTGTGTAAGTCTCTCGCACAGCGCGCCCCCGAGGCAATCCCAGGCGCACGCTCGAGTTGCAAAGGTACTAATTTTTAATATTGGCCACAACAGGACACATGCGCGGGTGGTCCCACGCCATTCCACCAAATAAAAAACTAATACCAACAATCTTTCCGCATCGTCTTTCGAACACCCTTTATCTTTGCAAGGGGGCGCAAGCCTGAGGCGTTCTCGATGTCTATCTCGTGGACGACGTTTCAAAACGATTCCCACGACGATTCTTCGATGTTTTTGATGAAAAGATTAGTCTACTTTTTCCTTTCTTTGGATTCATGCGGTTGGGACGTTGATTTAATTTTATAGAGATTTAAAAAATTTAAGTGGTTGGACGATTTTTCGAAATATTTACATTTTCGTAAAATTCGAAAAATCGTAAAATTTAAACCGTTCGATCGATATTTTTCAAATTCAAAACCAACCTTCCTGTTATGATACTCTATACGTAAAAAAAAAATTAGTAATAAATCTTGAAATTTGCGGAAGTTAGAGCGTCGACACGTTTTTTTGAAAATTTCAAAATTCCGTAGAATTCGTATTTTTCTAGCAATTTCAACAAAATTATCAGAGAATGAAGAGCTTGTATGGATCAACATCTGTGCAAAACGGGAGCCCTGTAGCTCAAACCGTTCTCGAGTTATAAACGTTTGAATTTTACAGTCCCAGAACATACGCACACACACACATCCGGACGTTTTTTCTAGATACGATTTTTCGATGTTTTGGAACATTTTATGGACATTGACATCGAAAACTGTAAAAAAAAAAAAATTCCCCGTCACACAGCTCCGTCTATGAGGAAAAAAAGAAAAATTCATAAAAAAATTAAACAACGACACTCGCCAAAGTAAATTTGACCCAAATTCCAAGTTTTCTTTTCGTTTCGATCAATTCGATCAGCCAGTCGATCGCGGAATTGATTTTTATCTAGTAAAAAAATTTGAAAAAGTACTTTTCGTGATTGGGGTGAAAAAAAATAATTCAGCATCGTTTTTAGTGCGTAACGGAAACGTTAGAGGAAAAAGTGGAGGAGCGTCTAATTTTCCGTGTTTACAAACGGCCCAACTACTTAGTTCCGCATTCGGTTTCTAGTCATTGACGTTACATGCGCATAGAATTCATTCGGTTGTCGTCAATTTAGATCCGGCGCGATAAAAACTAAGTACAGTGTTAAAAATCTCGATAAATTTGAGAATCGCTCTCCTCGCCTCGGTAAATGTACCTGCTCGTGAATAATTCATAGTGACGAGAATGATAAATCGCCATTAGAACTGTTCACTGAGCATGGGACTTGGAAATTTCAATTCGTCTCGCTAGTTCTTTTCCTCAAAGTTAGTTTAATGTTGGAATATTTTTTTTTCTTCCGAATTCTCAACACATTTCCTAAAAATCTCTTTCCAACGATGTCATTGGAATTTGTTCAATCATTATATCGCGCATGATGGAACGAGGCTCATCTAATAAAAATCTCCTCACATTTTTTCATTTTTTATTCCATGAACAAAATTTTACATTTTTTTTCTTCATCAAATTTTTACTTCTCGAAATTAAATTTTAATAATTCCCTGGTCTATGGTGTGGTGCATTTTGCGTAGTTATTATTATTATAATTGATATTATTATTCACGTCTATTATTGCCACGATTTTTACGTTTATTTATTAATTTCTGGATTTTATTTAATTTTTTTATTTATTTTTTTTCTTGTGAATTAAATTTTAGACCTCGTAGCTTTTAGTTTTTGAGTCTTTAATTTCAATTTGTTCCATTTACATGTGATATTTTTATTGTACTTCGTTTTTTTTTCTCATTTTATATTTTTGAATTTATTTTAATTTTTTATTTTTTATTTTCAATGTTTATTTTAAAAAAAAAGACTCATTGTTATTTTTTTTTATTTGCATCGTTATTTTCTGCTTGCCATCAGAATTCGTCGATGGAATAATTAAAATATCAATCAATCAGTGACTCTCCAAATGTTTCTGCTAAAAAATGAAACTTTACTCGCCACGTTTTTGTGGCTGCACGAGCAATGTGCGCTTTTCGGAGGAGGTTTGAAAGACCGAAACGAAACGCAAGCAGAAAGGGCTTTTGTGAATGAATTTGGCAAGAAATGTCTGAATCGTGTTCCCTGCTCGACCACTGACCACTGTGTAACCTTTGACCAAGAAGTCTCTTGTTCAAAGGACCTCCTCGACGTACCTACTTTTCGTTTCTACTCAATGTACACGTACGAATCTGTTACCCACGCGATGAGAGCCAAATGCCTACACACCGAATCCTAAACCGAGCAGGTAAACACACACGCATGTAGATACTGCTGGTTCTATTGTGAGCTGGAGCAAAGCCCAGAATCTGCCCATTTGCGTGCGGCCACCATAAAATATTAATCCTCGCAATCATACGAACTCCGAAAGCTCGGGCGTTTGAGCTTTTCGCGGTTCTCGCTTTCTCGTTCATCGAGTCGTCCGCTCGCTCTAGCTCAGCCCAGAAAATCGAGAAAACTGTCGAGGAATATCGAGAAAAAATAAAAAATTTTATTTCGAAAATAAAACGAAAAAAAAAATTGTGGAAATTTCTTGTAAAATTCGACATTTCCTTTTTTGGGAACAGAATGACGTGGTAATTACGAGTCGTTGCATGTTCGTTGTATACACAATAATAAAGTTACTAAATATCATGATTGTTCGAGAGGAAGGAAGCACGACACCGAAGGAGCAGGTCACACATTCCTACAGCTCGATCGTTCTCTGTCAAAACGACATGACGCAAAACTCGAGATGAGCAATCACACGCTGAGGTCCTGGTGAGCGCAAAAACTCGATGATCGATGTGCACGTGAAAATGAGTGACGAAAGTCGGAAAAGGTAGAGGCAGAATGTGACAAGCCTGAGATTAATTAAAACAATCTGTTACGCGACTGCCAACCGATGTGCAAAATTACGAATAACGCGAAAAAAAAACGATAAAAATCAAAAAGTCAAAAAATCAACATTTTCTTTAGCCAAAGATTAATTTGAAACATTCTGTTACGCGACTGCCACCCGCTGCGTAAAATTCCGAATAACGAAAAAAATGATAAAAATCGAAAAAATCAACATTTTCGAAAAAAAATGAATTTAGCATCGGCGAATAGAAATGAAACGTGCAAACCGGTTGTGGATCTTTTCGAATGTGTTCTCGAACGATCTGCTGCTGCAAAAAGCAAGTTTAATATCATGAAGAAAATTATCATAGAGTGACGACGTTAGAATTAAAAACTCGTGACAAGGAGAAGAGAATTGTAAGGATGTTCTCGAAGGACTCGAGGCAAAACTGTGTTGCTCACATCTCGTATACACCAGCGAGATGTGAAGCATAACGCAAAGAGAAGAAAATAAAAGAGAGCACGAGATCGAGAGAGAGAGAGAGAGAGAGAGAGAGAGAGAGCGAGAGAGAGAATGAAAGAGAATGAGAAAGCGTGGGAGGAGAAGGCGAGTGAGTGGATGTTACGCAGAGGAGCGAAGAGAGTTCTACTTCTTCTTCTTCGTGTGTCTCAATGTCTCCCCGAAGGCGCCCCGGCAATTTGTGCTTTCGTTCGCACAAAGCAACGCCGTTGGAAAATGCCGACATAAAAGAGAAGTTAAAACTATGCCGTCGTTCTTATTACTGCCTGGAGCCACCCTCTTCTTCCTGACTCTGTTTCTTCGCTCCATATCCACTCGCACACACACAGAGAGAAAAACCCATACATACGAATTACTTTCTCACTTACAGCAATTTTCACTTTTCCTGCTTGAGGTTCTCGCTCTTTCTCGCTGGCTTTTTCTCTCTCGCGAGGTAAAGCTCGATCCAGGCCACCCAAAAGCTCCTGCAGCCCAACCCCTCGACCCAAGACACAGGATTTTCCTTGCCCCGTCTACGCGCTCGCTTATAATGTGCCAAATATTTTTCTTTTTCCTTTCTACGTCTACCGAGCGAGTAGCTTGATTAAATAATTTATAATCCGCTTGGTTCTCGAGTCGAGAAGCAAAATGACATTCTCCACGATCGAGCGAGGGTTGTTTCTCGTTTTCTCTCTCAAAACTATTTCGCACATGCGCACGATATACAGAGCAGTCTCGCAAATTTATATTCTTCCACGTGTGTGTATTTGTCTTTTGGCTTTTCAACCGCACGAAAAATCACACTCGACCACCATTATTTTATACCGCGATGGGAATACTCCGCTAGAAAATTCACAAAGCGTCTGGAGAATTGTTGAAATTGTAGATTTGTAGACGCGATGAAACTGCGCTACCTTGTTATTTGAATTTTAGGCGAGCTTAAGCTTTTGCCAGAAATTATTGCACAGCAGGGCCGACCAAACGACGCGGTCAAAGCAACCACACACCCAGTAGGAATTTATGTTAATCCATACAACTATTTACATACAAACATGTGTGTAATCACACGTACAGCTTCCTTTTTATATTATTATTTCTATTCCTATTATTATTTTATTTTTTTATTTACATTTATTTATATTTATTCATATTTATTTATATTTATTTACATTTATTTATATTTCTTTCTATTCATTTATATTTCTTGATATTTATTTATATTAATTTACATTAATTCATATTTATTTATATTTATTTATATTTATTTATATTTCTTGATATTTCTTGATATTTATTTATATTAATTTACATTAATTTATATTAATTTATATTTATTTATATTTATTTACATTTATTTATTTATATTTATATTTTTTTTTTACGAAAAATGAAATTTTCTTGCCACTACGATTTCGATAATGAAAAAAAACTCTAAACGCTAAAGTTTAATGAACCGCGGCTCCGAAACCGCGCGCGGAGTCCTGATCGCTAAAAAATCCAAAATTCCGTGACGAAAAAGCTTCGAATTTGAAAAAAAAGAGCACAGGACGAACGGAGTTTCTGTCGGTGAAAAAAAAAGTCTGACACGATTGTACGAAACGCGTCAAAGGTGCACAGAGGAAAGGGGGGGAGGAAATGTGTGATGCGCGTACACATCAGGTAGACCGCCGCGTGGCGAACTGCGTTCTCCCTTTCTCATAGCGCACTCCTCGACGTGCCCCTTCGCTTCCATATTCACATGTATATATAAGAATTTCAGTATATATTGTAGATTGAGGTGCGATGGTATAAGTGTTACGTGTACGTACGGTACGAGAGATGCGTTATCGAATGTTTTATTCATAAGGGTAGAACAAAGAGCGCGTTTATCCTGAGGACATCTCGCCACAAAGTCGAGAGCGCGCACATGCGGCAGGAGCACACAGTAATGTGCGTTTTTCTACTTTATATTTATATTTGTTAACGCGTACACAAGTCTCGAGTGCGTGTGTGTAGGAATAAAAATTTATTTCTATTATTATTGTTGCTGTTGTTATTATTATATTTATAAATGTGTAGCGAGCTCTTTGCAGCGAAATATTACGTGTGCGCTGCCGGCGACGGGCATCTCTCTACTTTTTGAATCTTTTTTTTTCCGCAGCTCTCCATCCAATATCCACCGTCCACCTTCGTGTATGAAATATACACACAAGCGTAGCCTCTCGTCTCTCTTGTCGCCTGCTACGTGAATTACGAGCCTTGGAACTTTTTGTACGAGGATTTTCGAACACGCGAACTGTCACTCGCTCGTTGACTCTCTGTCGCTGTATCTTAGCGACGGGCAGTGAGAAATGTCACTTGGGACGCAGGGACCAACGAGGATCTTGCACGGTGACCTGCTGGAGGGAAAGGAAGGGAAAAAATTTCGTTTGCGAGGATGGAGAATTTTTTAGGCAAATGACGCGATCGCTCGATTGTGTGAGCAATTTTTTTGGATTTATCTTGCAGTTTTGGGGAGGGAATTATTTTTCCGAGGGATTGGAAACGGTGGAGTGTATATTCATCTTTTAAAAAATCGAACTTGGAAAACGAAATTTATTTGAGATCGAAATTTCATTAAAACTTGAATTATTAACTCGAGAAAAATAGCAATTTTGAAAAATTCATATCTCCGGTAAAATTTAACGAAAAACCTTCTACTTGGTCTCATTCTTTTCGTTTTTAATGCAGGATCACGGGAGCCTGAGCAATTTTGCTTAAAGTTAAAAAATTAGTCAAAAATTCGGCAAAACGATAAAAAAACGTGCAAAGTTCATAAAGTTGAACATTTTGTTATATTTTTCAATATTCGTCAATATTTTTCACTTTCCCTTCGGTCCCCAAGAAAATAAAGTTTCTTTTCGACATCCTAAGCAAATTTTTCCAAAATATTTGCCGAATTATTTGTTGGAGAAAAAATAAAAGAGAAAAAAAAATTTACACGTGATCCTTCAAACAGCCGCGGACAAAACGTGTTGCGGATTAAGACGAGAGGGAGAAAAGAAGGCAAAGACGCGGTTGAGGAAGGTATTCAAAGCGGTGTACATAGGAGATATCCCCGCAACCACTTGTGGGTCGTCGGAATTGCCCTAATAAAAATGTTACGCAGCCCCTCGCTCTGTTGTGATGCCAGACACACTATACCATATTTGTACTTTTATATGTGTGTGCACCGGCGGCACGCCGACTCAGAAAAGACCAGAAATAACAGTATAAACCTAAAACCATATGTATGGGTCGTTCGAGGACAAATTAAGGATCAGGAACGTTGATCATTAAGGGAGAAACATCAAAAGGTGATCTATTTTTTTTCCCCTCAATCAGAAGATTCCTTGGCGAGAATCTCATGAAAAAAAAATTTGACACACGATGACAGCTCGGCTGCTGAAGCAGTGTCAATTTTTTTGCAATCGTCACAATTCAAAATTGGCAAACTTTGAATTTTTCTCAAATAAGAATTTTACGATGGACATTTTTTTGTTTAAACTGAAAAGTTCAGGAGGCAAATGACTTTGCTGGATTAATAATTTCTCAATATTCTGCTGCGAATGGCTCTGCATAATGAAAAAATTTGAATGCAAATACAAAAAACGCTGTAAATTGAAATTTGTTAATTTATTTTTTTCAATTCATCGTTAAAAAAAAGTTTTCTTGAATTTTTAAATCGTTCAGAGGGTTTTTTTTACTTGCATTCATTTTATTTCATGAAAACTGATAGTGAAACGGAGGCAGAGATTTTTTTCCAAACGTAAAAGTTGAAAAAATCGTTTACGAATAGAAAAAAATTCTTTTTTTTTGTTTTTTGTTTTTTTTTTCGTATTTGGAACGCACTATACAGAGACATAACTGGAGAAACTTTGGAATGGTGAAGGTGGAGACGAAAGTCGGAGGATGAAAATAAAGGGTCGTCGTTTTTGCTGGCGGAGATTCTCAAGTGAACTGAAAAAATTAGGCTGTTCACGATCAGAGGGAAAGATATGATTCGGAGGGACGCGCGAATACGGTAGCGCGCGCGACGTTTCGTTGGTGTGTGTTGGATTTTTATTTTTTTCTTTGTCGCGTCTTTTGTGGGCTTATTCACTCTGCAGGATTGTTGGTTTTGAGTGTCATTCAGGAATAGAGCACCGCGGGGGTTCGTATCATGCGAAATACTCGCGCTGCATCCTTTTGCGCCGAGAGAAAACGACGAGGAATGAAAAAAAATGGGACCGCCGAGCATGCATCGTTGCATGCACCGCGCGCCGTTTGGTGCCTCGCGCTCGACTCACCCTTTCGCATACGATTTCGCGTCTCTTCTTTCAACCGACTGTGCACTGCTCAATGTTCCACAGATTTAGAGAATGACGTTCACCGCGCACGCCTCACGAATCTTCACCATAAATCTGACAATTATATTTGCGAATCGACTATCATCCTCGACTCCCCCGCACCAGGCGCAGTTTGCCGAGGATTATTTCGACAGGACCATATACCGCCCTCGGTTTTTCGGCTTCCTCGCGTTTTTGTGGAAGGAAACGCTCGCCAAACGTAGGCGAGACGATTCCGACATTCCGCAACATCTTTCCGCACATTGAGGCTCAGCGGCGATTCGTTTTTTCGTTTTCCTCATGGAGGAAGCTATGTGACGGGGAATTTTTTTTTGTTCAGTTTTCAATGTCAATGTGATTACAATGTTCCAAAACATCGAAACAATCGTATCTAGAAAAAATGTCCGGATGTGTGTGTGTGTGTATGTTCTGGGATCGTAAAATTCAAACGTTTATAACTCGAGAACGGTTTGAGCTACAGGGCTCCCGTTTTGCACGGATGTTGATCCATACAAGCTCTTCATTCTGTGAGAATTTTGTTGGAATTGCTTGGGAAATACGAATTCTACGGAATTTTGAAATTTTCAAAAAAAGGTGTCGACGCTCTAACTTCCGCAAATTTCAAGATTTATTACTAATTATTTTTTTATGTATAGAGTAACTTAATGGGAAGGTTGATATTGAATTTGGAAAATATCGGTCGAGCCGTTTGAATTTTATGATTTTTTGAATTTTACGAAAATCTGATTTTTTTGAAAAATCGTCCAATCGCTTTAATTTTTGCAAATTCTGTAAGTTATCGTGTACAAGTCTGTCCTTCCTCTTTACTTTCCATAAAAGTTTTCGAAATTGTATAATTTGAATGAAAATACAAAAAACACTGCAAATTGAAATTTGCTAATTCGTTTTTTCCAATTCATCGTCTCAAAGAAATTTTCTTGAATTTGAAAATCGATCACCGTGTTTTTTTTACTTCGTTTCATTTCATTTTTATATTTTTCTGTTTTCTCACTCGCTACGTTTGACGATGATCGTGTGTTTGGAATATACACAGACATATTGCTGGCTCACAGACCACGAGAATGTCTCGCGCGGGAGCTCGAGGGAGTAGAGTCGCGAAACTTTGTAGGTAAACTCAACGCCCGCTCTCCGCGACCTCGTTAATTGTCCTATCGCATCGGCGCGGTCTCTCTAGGCTAAGAGACCGCGAGTAACGAAGAAAGCTATGCGTTTGGGGTGCATGAACGTGGAAGAGAGAGCGAGAGAGCGAGAGAGAGAGAAAGAAAGAGAAAGAAAGAGAAAGGGAGTAAAGTAGAAGATCGTAAGAGCACGGCGTGGGTGGATCGCAATGATTTACGAGTATACCGGCGTCCGGGGCTCAAGCCGGACTCTGCGCAGAGGCCTCGCTGATAGCGTCAGAGCCACATAAGTCATCGAGACTACCGAGCTCTTTCTCTCTCTTCTCCTCTTTTTCCATTCGCTCTTTCCCTCTCTTTCTCTTTCTACAAACCCCACACGTGAGACTTTTGTCTTTCTTATTTTTCTCCTTTGCTACGCGAACGTTCTCTCCCTCTTCCTTACCGCGCGTCTCTATTTTTCTTTCACAGAATTACTGCATCCTATTCTTAATCTTCTTTGGGACCCCCATTATCGAGCCCCGCTCTTCGTTGCGTTCAATTATAACGTCCAGCGACGATACACGAGGAGAATTATAATTGCTTTTCCGCAATCGAAAGGACACCAAGTTCGTGGTGACCCTTATCGAAATACACAGCAGCAAAGATTAATCAACATTTTTCTTTGTCCACAGAAAAAGTAAAAAAATGAACAAATTTTTAAATCGAGAGAAATTTTCACGAGCTTCGTTGCTCGTGATTGTTTTTTCTACAAACTCTCTGCAAATAGGAAAAGCTCCAGCAAACCTTTGTCACGCTACGACAAAAAAATTCATCGAAATCAGAAATTTCCTTCGCTTCGAAATTTTTTTTCTCACGTCGAATAAAAAAAAATGAAATAAACGTAAATACATTTCTGTTTGCGTGCTCGAACGGCCCGTGCCTTCCCACGATCAAAGCCCCGGTGCATCTGGCATCAATCAAGGAATAAGTAATTAGGTTGGTCGATCTGACAGCAGCAGGAGTCTTCCGTCACTGGCGCGTTGTCCACTTCTCCAGCTGCCTCGAGCATTGGTCATACGGTTACGCTCTTATTATCACGATTATTAATACTATCATTATCGCGGGTGCATTACTATTATTCCTTCTGGACACGCCAGTTCACGAGCAGCTTCACAATATTCTCTCTCTCGTACGTGTGTGCAGATATTTCCTAGTAATTGCATCACGCTCCGCAAGTACCTGTGTACCTACGACGTCAACCACCGTAAGCAAGTCCCAAGTGTGTCTGTGTGTCTGTGTGTGTGGAAATAAATAAATACGTAGACGAAAGATGTAACGCAATGGAATAGGCGAAGTAGGCAAGAGCGAGACGAAGAACCTCTCGCGCGCAGCTTCCTCATAGTCTCGTAATGCCCAGAGAAAAGGAGAAAAGAGGGAGAGAGAGAGTCTGGTCCACAAAGTACGACACCCTGCTGTGTTCTCGATTCGATCGTGGTTTACTCGTAACGCGCATTAGCAACGCTCGCTGGGAATGACAACTTATCAATTTATCTCCGTGACAACTTATTAAAATGTTGTTTGAAAATAATAATCAAGAGATTCGAATGTGTTGGAATGTGTAGAGAGATTTTTTAAGTTTATACGAAAGCCCCAGAGATTTTCTTGCTTATTTATCACCTCGTACGATCGGCTTGATGGAAAAAAATCATAGCTACGAATGCTGAGAAGCAACTAGTCGCTCTACTGCTCGCTACCTTCGTTTGACAACGATAAAGTTTATCACTCGCTCTCAGCCAGATCCGTTAGCGACGGGAGCTCGATCAACGGAGCTACCAGCAGCACGATGACTTGGGAAATGGTTTTTAAGCGCCGGGGAATTAATAGTTGCGCAAATTACATTTTCTCGATCTACTTCTCCTGCCAGTTACGAATTGTCTGATCGGAAAGGAACGTTACTACTTGAGGAGTCCCGAACCGCAAATGCTGAGAAAATTTGGTACGTTTTTGTACAAAGTTTTCAAAAGATCGTGTAGAAATTTCACGATCATTAGAAAACTCGTTATTGAACAATTAACACTAATAAATTAAATTTAGTCAAATAAAGTTTCATGAAAACTGATGTAACTTTGCGACAAGTTTTTTTTTTGAACTCTCAATTTTTCAATATCTACAATATACTGAAAGCAACGGAAACAAACCGAAGTTTATCGATAAATATTTTTTGAATTTGTTTAAAAAATTGTTCTCAACAAAATGTTAATTTTTTAATAACGAGCTTCCTAATCGTCGTGAAATTTTTACACGTTCTCTTAAATACTTCGTACGAAAACATACTAAATTTTCAGCATTTTCTCATCATTTTTTATTTCATCCCTTGAATATTTTCGATATGGAAATGTCACGATTCGTTCTTTTCCCCGGACCTTAGATCGCGATCTCCATGCAATCCTCAGCCCATTGCTTAACAAGAATTCTATTCCATTCGTAATAAGACAATAAGGCTCAGAAATTTCAAGAAACAAAATGACGCGAGGTCGAGAGGTCTCGCTCGGTAGCAAAACGTACAAATGAATCGTTTACCAAGTAGCGAACATTGGTGTATACATATATATGTAATAACCGGAACGAATTAAAGGTCGTTACGTCGTTGGTCGTCCCGTTCCAATTAGGTCGCATTTTCTTCGTTTCCTTTGCTTCCTCCTCTTTCCTCAGAATTGTCTGGTATTAGTGTCACGGTGAGCGCGCAATCGGTAAAATCTTTCAGGTTGTGTGTATTGTGGATGTGCTATAAACCGCGTGATCTATGTATTTTATACGTACGATCTCTTGTCTCGGAGCCCGGCGACGTCGTGCGGCTCCGCGTCCACTTTACAACCCAACATCCATGAATATTACATGCTTCTTTACCCCACCGGAAAGATAATTGTCAAGACTTCTAAATATGGCCGCAACCCATCGGATGGATAGCTCTACAGGGTGATACTACTAACTTTCAAGAACATTGTGTGAACTTTCCAGTTTGACCAACTCGTACAGACCCAATTAACGACGTTCTGTGCTAAATTTTCTATCGATGGAATTCATTCAAATTTGCACTACGCAAAGAGAATCGTGATGTCTAATAGCTCGCGCAATTTTAAGGGGCTTCGCCATGTAGAAGTCGAGATATTTATTTATAAACAATTTTTAGAAGTTTCTCACAAGAGCGTGTTTCAAAAGTTGCAATTTTTGACATTTAATATTTCGATTTCTAAATAGTGAAGCCTCTTAAAACTTTGCATACACTTTTGTGTAACATCGAAGAAGCTTTATTGAATTTTTCAAAAAAATCGGTCGTGAAATTTTTTCGAAATTTTGTTTATTATATAAAAAATACAAATTACCTCGGAGAATCTTGAATTTAGAGTATGTCGTTCTTTAGTCAATTTGTAACAACGTATTTCTATGAACTTAGGCTCGCAAAATAAAAATCACAATTTTCAGTAGTTTCTCATAAGAGCGTGTGTCAAAAGTTGCAATTTTCAACATTTAATATTTCGGTTTCTAAATAGTGAAGCCTCTTAAAACTTTGCATACACTTTTGTGTAACATCGAAGAAGCTTTATTGAATTTTTCAAAAAAATCGGTCGTAAAATTTTTTCGAAATTTTGATTATTACAAAAAAAATACAAATTACCTCGGACAGTCATGAATTTAGAGTATGTTGTTCTTTGGGCAATTTGTAACAACTTTTTTTTAATGAACTTGGGCTCGCAAACCATTTTGTATGTAAGAAAAACTGAAAACAAAAATTTAGGTCGCCATACAACGTTTTTAAAGTGACGAGGCTTTCGCATCGAGATTCACTTAATTAATTGAAAAAAAAAATTACTTGAGGCTGCTAATCGATGAAATTTGTTGATTGCAATCGCTGGGTCGCTTCTTGGAAGGAAAAAGTTGATGAACGAGAGCCAGGGGTTGAGGAATCTCCCAACATATCGGGTGGATAAAAAAATTCATAGAAAAGAATGCGATCGGCGAAAAAATATGAAATTGCATTTTCCAAACACCATGAAACGGGGAAACTTGATTGAACGAATTAAGAATTTTGTTTTATGGGATTTTCGATGTTTTTCTGTTTTCGTTACAAAAAAAAGTCGGACCCCCTATACATTCCCATAAAATTCGTGTGTATGCTGCATTGAATGTTGAATTTTACTTTTACAACAAAACATGCATAATTCATCAAGACCAGGAGGAACTTGCATTTACGACTGTAAGAAAAAAAAATATGCAGTAAGTTTGTACTTCACCCACTGCATGAGAGTGACCCTGTTCCATGCATGGAGTAAAAAAAATGCAAAACTAAACAATAGCCACGACAAATGTGTCGTTTACACTTTCTTATGAAACGATAAAATGATTTTCTCATGAATAAACAAAAGAGTCACAAAAACACGAAGATCTTACGAGCAGAGTGTAGAAAAGGCTTTCGAGCCTTTGCCTTCTGACTGCAGTGACGACGAGTACATTAAAAAACAAAAAGAAATAGTGGAGCCAACGAGATTCGAGGAATCTGATTTTTCGATAATTTATTACGCGCCGAATGTGCTATTTTTCAAAAATTGCCTCATGGCTTCGTAAATTTATAAAGGTGTTCTCTATAAGTGTAAAATTACTCCGAAAGATTCAAATATCTTTGCCCATGGTGTGGGCACATTTGCAACGTATGGGTAAATTTTTATATGCGCGTGTAGAGTGGAGCGAGATTTTTTTTTAAATAGGACCCAACCATTTTCTGCAAGAGCTCTGAACTAGGGAGTGAGAAGGAGAGCGAGAGAGAGGGAGAAACGAGGAGCGAAGCAGAGCAGACAGTTTAGCCTGGAAGGCACAACCCATTTCCCGGACATAAATCAAGATGACGTGCGCGGTTGTTATAGCATTTCGAAGGTGGCCATTATCGACGACCCCGCGCGTCCTCGTATATGTAATTAAGGCTGGATAGCAGAGCAAGACAATCATCTTGTTCTGATGAGAATTCGAAATTCAATTCTGTGTATGCTGTGTGTGTACACACTTCTCCGTATACCTATATCCTACGAGTCTTTATCAGTGTACGTGTGCATAGCAATGTCAGTATATACCCTAGTGATCCTAGATCATCTCTGCACATCGTTCCCTCTCTCTCTCTCTAAGTTTTATAAACTTATGAATTTATGAATTTATAATTTTATAATTTTACAGTTTCGAATTCTGTAATTTTATAATTTTGTAATTTTATCATTTTATAATTTCACAATTCTGTTATTTTATAATTTTATGATTTCATCATTTTATAATTTCGCAATTTTGTGATTTTATGATGTTATATTTCTGTGATTTTACAATTTTTTAATTTTATAATTTCACGAATTTATAATTTAACAATTTTATAATATTACAATTTTATCATTTTACGATTTTATAATATTATGAGTTTATAATTTGACAATTTTATAATTTTATAATTTTATAATTTCATAATCTTATAATCTTATAATTTTATAATTTTATAATCTTATAGTTTTATAATTTTATAATCTTATAATTTTATAATTTCATAATTTTACAATTTTACGATTTTATAATTTTATAATCTTATAATTTTATAATTTTATAATTTCATGATGTTTGAAACTCTATCGAGATAATTATTATTGCATTGTATCCTATCCTATGTTATTAATTTTTAATTGCACTCCATTGCAATGTAATAAATATCTAAAAATTATTTTCTCAGCAACGTGGCAAAAATTCTCCCTGGTTAGGATCATCGAATAACGTTTTTTTTTTAACGAGCTCCTGTTCTTCGATCAATGGAACTTTTTGGCCGAGTTTATCGTTCCCTTGAACGAGGAATTTCCACTTTCGACGAAACCTTCAAAAAAAAAAAACAAATTTTAGAAAAAATACTTTTTTCGTCACCGTCTCATTTACACGAATTAAAAAAAATCACGTTGAGAAATTCGAACCCAATGGAAAATTATTATTCGTCCTGTAAGGAGATCCAATTTGGGGTTGATATTTTTTTCGGAGCCCGCACATTCTCTCAATCACCCTGTCCAACACATGACAGATGGATTTCGGGCTCGGTCGGAATAAACTAAATGTATATATGTATTTATGTATATATATACGTAGAGGGACCGCGCTGCGACCTGTCGAGCCAAAGAGCGAGCCCGCCCAACCGCTAATTTACTAGGACAACCGCAAAAACCGCAAGAATAATAACACCCCCGTTAAGCTCTCACGGCGGTATTAAAATGCCCGAATAACAATATTTAAGAGAGAATCCTCGGAGGCCTGTGATTATGGATAAATCTCAGGTGCGGTAGCCAAAAGAGACACGACCCTTTCTCCCTCGTAGTCCCTCCCTCATCTAGCCTAGAAAATTCCTTAAATTTTGTGTTGTGTATATTTTTCGCGTAAATCGAGCTGCGGCTACCACTAAATTCGTAAAAAACAAAAAAAACGAAAAAAAAACATCGCAGTTTGGTGAGTGGAGAATTTTTTTTTCACCAAGACGCTGAATGACTTTTTTTCTATCACGAAATTTTACAGATCGACGCGGAGCCCCGATGTCGTATTAATAAATAAAAAATAATTAATTAATCGAAATTACGAAAGTTCCGGAGCTCGCTGCGGCGAAAAAAAAAAAGAAAAATGGTCAACGTGCATGAGTCTCAATAAAAGTGACGTACTCGGCTAAACGTGATGCACAAGTTGATGCGATAACGGGAAATTCTCGAAGAACTGCTCAAGCTTCGTTGAGAGAGAGAGAGAGGGGGGGGGGGCAAAAAAAAGCGTGTAAGGTGCAGGACGTGATGGGTCAGTGAAAGAAGATGATCCTGTGGAGAGGAGGAAGGTCTGTGTAACAGCGAGGTGTGCGGACAGCTGGCATGAGAGAGACCTTGATAGCCGCATAAATTTCGAGTAATAGCTTGTGCGGTAGTGGCTTGATTTTTTTTTCACTGGACGTACGCGTTATCCCGGAGCTCGAAAAAATGAAAATCACACCTCCCGCAAACCTCACGCTCACACTTGACCGTGTCGCGGTGACAATTTTCATGATTTTCGATCCTCTGACTAAAAATATTCCATGGGAAGATTTTTCCATCAAATCCACGAACTTGAATTTTCTCTAAAAAAAAAAAAGTCTCTCAATTTTGTTAATTTTTCGTGAATTTTTTCGGCGAAAAGTTTCTTACGAATTTCCGTAATTTCTTTTTCGAAAAACAGCCAAATGCACTTTCAAAATTGATAAAATGATCCATGGGAAGATAAATAATATTCCGTGGGAAAAAATTAAAATATTCTATGGGAAGATTTTTCCATCAAATCCACGAACTTGAATTTTCCCTAAAAAAAAAAGTCTCTAAATTTTGTTAATTTTTCGTGCATTTTTTCGGCGAAAAGTTTCTTACGAATTTCCGTAATTCCTTTTTCAAAAAAACCAGCCAAATGCACTTTCAAAATTGATAAAATGATCCATGGGAAGATAAACAATATTCCATGGGAAAAAAATAAAAATAATTAAATCCACAAACTTGAATTTTCTCTAAAAAAAAAGTCTCTAAATTTCATTAATTTTCCTGCATTTTTTCGGCGAAAAGTTTCTTACGAATTTCCATAATTCCTTTTCGAAAAAAAACAGCCAAATGCATTTTCAAAATTGATAAAATGATAAAAAACAAAAACAAATAAAAAAAATTGTAGACATTGTTTTTTTAAGTGAAAATAATGGACGATGCGTTGAGGAATGAATTTTTAATAAGCAGAGAAACGATACGACAGCTAATAAAAAAGAAACGATGCTTCATCGAGGATTCTTATATCGAAATATAAAAGTTTAGTGCTCGATGTCGTCCCAGCAGCGTATAGTTGTCTATATGAGACAGGGGAAAGTCTTGGCGCTTTATTTTGCGTTAAAGCGTGACAAGTTTAATATCCTCCCCGGAACAGTAAATAACGATATGTATATATAGGTACGTAAGAGACTAGAGCTGCTCTGTTAGCTGCGGGGGTGTCGACGAGTGAAGAAAAGGGAGCAGAGAACTCGAGAGAGAGAAGGAGTGCGCGAAACGAGTCGGTGCGGCTATTTCTTCTCTGGGAGGCTGCTGCCTTAGGGTCGAGACGTATATACGCGAAGGTGAAACTTTAATACAATTTCATTTGCCTCACTCTTTGCTGACAAAACTCTGGGCGAACGACCCCACGTTTTCTTGCAACAACCCCTCAACGCTCTCCCTCTTTTTTCTCTCTCGCGTCATCCTCATTTCTCCACATCGCACGCGATTCTTTATCGCATCCCGCGCTCTCGCGCCAACTATTTATAATCATAAATCCGCGTGCCCTCGTCTCCCAAATATTTCGCTCGTCTCTCGTCCTGTCTTCCGCGAGCCTTGACATTTCCTAGCACCAGATTTTCTCCCACAAAGTCCTGCGATAATTGCACAAGCAACTGCGTCAACGAAACGCCACGAGACAAATGACCGGAAGGGAGAAATTTTTTCGATCGCGAATCGCTTTTTTTTTTACTGATTTTGAAAATTCATTTTAAACACAAAAATAAAGGAGGCCAATGGTTTTTAACCCCGAACTTTGTCAGCTTCCGGAACTCTGTCAAAATAACGCCGAAAATTTTGTTCCAAAATATTAATTACGCGTCAGTAATCGAAAATTTGGAAATTATCAAAAAATATTTAGTTTTGACGTTTCTCAACAAAATATCGACGATTTTTAACAAAATTTCACTCTCGTACTTCAACTTATCAAAGTGCTTACGCGTCAGCACTTTTTTTTCACTCCTTACGAGACGGAAATAAAAAAGAATTTTCGTGTTTTTTTTTCTTTCGAAATTCACGTGAGCTGTTCGAAAGGAAAAGCTTTTCTTACGAGCAGGCTCGAAGGCTTTTCCGCGTGGCCTCGTGTGCTCGCAGAAAATTTCTTCGAGTTGTCTCCTTGAATAAAACGTGAACTACACAGCCGCGAGTTTTTAGTTCAGAGAGAACACGAAGCATTGCAGAGTTTTGCTCTCTCTCTCGCAGTTGTATGGAGCAACGTCACTCGTACGCCGCGTTTCCCGAAGGAAATTAGGAGCCAACGAGGTACGTTGCTCCTCCGCAGCGTCGGCAGTGGGTGAATACAAAACCTTCTGCTCTGCTTTTCAACCTCTCGCCCTGCTCTGCATATATCGCCGGGGTTTGTGTGCCGAGTCACAAATGTAATATTCACGGAATAATACACAGCCACCGCGGAACACACGCCACTCGCTGATAAATATAACTTTCATTTTTTTCTTCCCAGCAGTATTTTTTTTTTTTNTTTTTTTTTTTTACATTTGTTTTTACCAACACGAGGAGTTACTTAATTTGATGCTTTCTGTGTGAGTGTTTCTCTGAATGCGTGTGGGTAAACGTTGCGATGAAAAAATCTCCAGATACTTGCCAATTCCAGCTCCTCCCTGGCGTGAGGTGCTTCGGGCGATAGGAACGAAGGGACAAACTGGAGATCCTTTCAACTCTAGAACACCGAAGACAAAATTTTGGTGAAACGATCGATATTTCGTTCGATACGTTCGACCAAACGTTTTTTTTTAATAATCCCAAAAATTGTGTCATTGCAGCAAGAAATATTTTAGAAAATCTCTTCTGAAGCTAATTTTTGTCGTTCCACTCGTAAATTTCGCTGATAATTCTTTGAGAAACCGAAAATACTGCGAAAAAAAAAGAAAATTTTGAAATTGTACTAAAAAATTCGGTGTAGCGTATCCAACAAAATATCGACGTTTTCCAACAAAATTTCATTTTCTAGATTCGGTTATAAAACACTGAAAAGAAAATTTTGTTGGAAAAGATCGATATTTTGTTCGATACGTTCGACTAAACGTTTTTTTTTTCAATATTTCCGAAAATTGTGTCACTGCAGCGAGAAATATTTTGGAAAGTCTATTCGGAAGCAAATTTTCATCGTTCCACTCGTAAATTTCGTAAAAAACCAAATATCCTGTCAAAATAACGAAAATTTTTAACAAAATTTCATTACGATTCCATTTTATAACAAATTCTTACGAGTGGGCAATGTGTGAAGAAAAAATTTCCTTCGGGCACCTCGAAGCAACGTTGGAGAGGATGCCAACCGTCCCGAGCAACCTGTTGGGGTCATTTTGACCCCTGGTCACCACGAAGACCTAATTTCGAACGGGCAAGCTTGACGACGTAATTTTGTTGAAAATGCAATATCAATTGGATTTTTCAACAAAACGTATAAATCTTATTGTAAGAGCGATTTATTTGTGATATGAAGGAAAGAAAGTATCTGATTACACAGGATGCGGAGCCTGGTTTGGTGCGGAGAGTTCTCGGTGTGTCCGTTATCTCTGACGATCGTTCGGACAACCTGATGCCACACAGGGTCTTGGTCGAGCTCTGTTTTGCGGGATTGTCCAGCAGGCTAGTGCTCTGAAAGGCAACGCAGGCTCGACAGAGTCAATTTTTCTTTAAGCCACGCGCGATAAGATTGTCCTGCGCGCTTCCTATCCAACGAGACTCGTGCGTGGACGCTCATCAATTACGCAAACGGGTTATTCGATATTTCCTTTTGTTTGTCTCGCTGAACACCGAAATATGCAGCGTACGGAGTCGTAAGCAACGATCGACGACTTGCCAGAATTTGGGTCGCTGAAGAGTGCGAGCTTTGCTATGCACACGGTCTAGAAATAGAGCGTTGGTCACACGGGGTCAGATTGACCCCGGCGACGTTTAAACGCTTGCCACGTTGCCAGAATCCTTCCAAACGACACACAAAAATTCAGGATGTTAGTTCGAACCTTCCGGAATGAGAATATCCTGCCAAAAATTTTTTATCAAATTTTCAAAATGGCGAAAAAAAATAATTCTAGCTCAAAGTTGCGTTTGGGGTCATTTTGACCCCTGGTCACCACAGACTCTCAAATATGATGGAGCTCGAACATCCACACCCTTCTTTACACCCTCCTCATCATCACTGCCAGGGATAATGGTGTGGGCGTGTACCCGCGGATGCAAGAGTCGAGTCTCTCGGACCCGAGTCCGTAGGATCGTCTCGCGAAGAAGCGAGAGAGCGAAAGGATGAAGAAGCCAGCACTCAACGAGTCTAGATGTGCTCGAGACCCCGAGACCATAAAATCATCCTCTAGTTCTATCTCCACAGCTCCTCCACACTTTTTATATGCACAGAGGCCAGAGTAGGTGCAGTTAAACGCAGATATGTATGGTTACTGTTGCATGCACGAGAAGAGAGAAGCACGGTTCGACTTGTGGCAGTTGGTCGAGCGTGACACCTTAAGAGACATTCCGAGAGGAATGCACAAGCTGCTACTTTGCCAGCAGCAGAAGCAGCAACCATGCACTGACTGCAGCAGCAATGAAGAGGCTGACCTTTTCCTGGGAGTCAATCATCTGGTGCTGCCCAACGGTTCGCTTTTCTACGACGAGCCTTGCCTGCTATATATTGATCGTAAGAACTGCCATCTCAGCTGAGCTGGAAAACGGCAACGAAGGACGATCGTACAATGTTGAGGGATATATGGAAATGTCGATATTCATGGCAACTGGAAAGATTTATTGGAAAAACTGCTGTGGAGACTTTTTCAAGCTCGCGATCGAAAGGTTCGTGATTCTTTTTATTTTTCCAAAGAAAATGGAACGTAAATTTGCAGACTTGTCCAGATGAGAACTTGGACAGGCTCCTCCCTGAAACAACTGCGCAGCAAGGACCAGGATTGCTCAGTCAATAGTTGACTCTTCTGATTGGTTCAAAAGTTTCAATAGCTCGACCAGCGATAGGTCATTCGAGTACGCATGTCCGGTATGTCGCGAGATGTCACCACGACAGGAGCGCGGATAGGTATCGCACGACGATTGGGGTTGCGCGACATCGCGACCCGTTGTTGGTGACACGCTCCCCCGTGTCTCCAAGCCCTCCGGCGCGACCAACTTGCGCGGTGTGTCATTCACCTCCTCCGAGAATCCTCCTTCGAGTCTTGGCCGCAAGCTTCGGCGCATGCGTCCACTTCGGAAACACCTGCAGCTTGCACCGGAAATCTAAATGCCTCTTGTTTGGACGAGTCGGTTCGTTCATCTGTTTTTCTCAAAGAAAAATCTCGTTAAAAAATTTTTTCCTTATTTTGACAGTATTTTGGGTTCCGAACGGAACTGTCAGCAAAATTGACGATTGGATCTACTTTCTACAATATTTTTAGCAGCAATGACAACATTTTTGGGATTATTTGAAAAAAAAAAACGTTTCGTCGAACCACAAAAACATCGATTTTTTCCAACAAAATGTTCTTTCCAGTGTTCGGTAAGCGGATCTAGACTGAAAATGAAATTTTGTATGGTAAACCGTATATTTTTGGGTAATTTCAAAATTTTCGTTATTTTGGCAGTATTTTTGCTTTCCAGCGGAATTGTCAGCAAAATTAACGATTGGAACGACAAAAATTAGCTTTCCGGAGAGACTTTCTAGAATATTTCTTCGTGCAATGACAGAATTTTTAGGAATATTAAAAAAGAAAAACTTTTAGTCGAACGTGTTCAACAAAATATCGATCTTTCCCAACAAAATTTTGTTTTCCGTGTTTCATTGAATCTTCATCAGACTTTGTGCCTTTTTCAATCGATTGTCTGACACAATTCCAGGGGTAAGGTCAATAAATTATTGTCGTAGCCATCGAGAATCGTTCCATCTATCTCCTTGCTTGTCCAAAAAGCGATATAGAACGGGATCTGTCTCATCCCTCGAGTAACACGAGTCAGAGGGCATGGAAAAAGCGAGCAAGATGAATTTCCGTGCAAAGGGTAGTTGGCGTGAGAAAACGGACGTTCGGAGAGAGTGGAAAGCAGCAGCAGGAAGACTGCGGGGGAGGAAACTAGGAGCAGTGCTAGGCGAGGTCGAGTGACGCGGCCAGCAGCGGACAGAGGCGACGCGGGAGCTGGAGAGTCATGCAAGAGGAATACGGAGGGATCGCGGGCCGTCGAGACGGAAGAACGAAGACGAAGATTCGCATCAGCAGCAGCCGAAGCAGCACAGGAGGTCGGGGGAGTATATAGCTAGAGGACGGATGAGGTGACCCGGGAGGACTTCTCCTCTTTCTACGCCAGAGGGCTGAGAGCAGTCGCAGGATCGATACTCGCGCTCTCGCCGGTCCTGGAGGCGCGCGGCTGCACACTACTCCTTCTACTCTCACTATCTCTCTGCCCAGCATATTGCCTGTCTCCGTGTGAGACTCTCTGCCATTGGTCATGGAAGAAGCAGCTCCATGGACCCGTTGCTGCTGCTGCTGTTCCTCTTCATCGCCTTGGTAGCCTCGCAGTTTTCTTCTTTCTTCTCTAGCTCCCCGCGTAATTGATCCTGGCTGTTGGGTCGCCCGGTATGTTCCAGTAAAGGGTTTCATCCTTCCAATAGTCAAGCATTGATGCCCTGGGCAAAAATATGGAGACCTGGGTCTGGGGCACTCCAGCAACTGGCCAGAGGGTTACCATTCTTTTGCGTTTTTATTAGAGCCCTGATGGCAACGATTTTTGTTTTCAGAAATCCAACATTTTCCGAGGGAATCTGTATTTTTTATATAATAAACAAAATTTCGATAAAATTTTACGACCGATTTTTTTGACAAATTAAATAAAGCTTCTTCGAAGTTGCACAAAAGTGTATGCAAAGTTTTGAGAGGCTTCACCATTTAGAAATCGAAATATTTAATGTTGAAAATGGCAACTTTTAACACACGCTCTTTATGAGAAACTACTGGAAATTGTGATTTTTATTTTCCGAGAATAAGTTCATAGAAAAACGTTGTTACAAATTGCCCGAAGAACAACATACTCTAAATCCATGATTGTCCGATGTAATTTGTATTTTTTATATAATAAACAAAATTTCGATGAAATTTTACGACCAATTTTTTTGAAAAATTAAATAAAGCTTCTTCGAAGTTGCACAAAAGTGTGTGCAAAGTTTTAAGAGGCCACACCATTTAGAAATCGAAATATTAAATGTTGAAAATTGCAATTTTTAACACACGCTCTCGCGAGACTGAAAATTGTGATTTTTATGAATAAATATCTCGACTACTACATGGTGAAGCCCCTTAAAACTGCGCGAGCTATTAGACATCAAGATTCTCTTTGCGTACTGCAAATTTGAAGGAATTCCGTCCATAGAATATTTACCATACAGTCCTCAATGAGGCTCAGTGTCCACAATCAATAATAACGTCCTTCGCATCATTATACTTTAGAACCAGGACCAGCTCATCAACGAATCTTGCAGCGACGATCCAACGGTCAGGCTTACAATTACAGAATTTCAGTTGCACACTGAAAGGCCGGTAGATCCATTGGATGGCGTTATAAATTCAACAGGAACAGGGGAACATCGTTACAGAACGTTGAGTACGACAAGTGGCAGATATCCAGCATACGTACAGGTGTAATAATTCCTCGAAGGATACTCAGCATTTGCGTGGCAAAGGAGGCGTCTTAAGCACAACCGGATAGAGTATGACGCCTGGATAGATTTGTGGCATGAGTGAAAACTGTCTGCTGTGGAATGAGTGCATTATGAGCTGCATTGTCCTCGATGCTTTTTATGGAAGAGAGCCTGGAGTTTTGTGTGGATACGAACGGGACAATCCCACGATGACTGTCAACGCTCTTCGCACGATGCGATAACATTGCGATCGCGAGCCACCATCTCTTGACTCTTCCCTCCTCGCTATGCTTCGTACTTTTTCATATTAAATCTTTGGCTCGTTTGCTCCAAAGAGACTCGTGGCACAGCCTGCTAGAGAGTAGCGCAGTCATATTTTACACAGCAGGTAGACACACGTTAAACAGCTATCGAGCGAGCGCGACTAGAGTGCCCCCGCTCGGAAGTTGCTGTTGAATATGGATGAGCAACGAGTCAGCGCGCGGACACACTCTCATACTCACGGTGCGGAGACATAATTGCCTTAATTAACGCTAATATGTTAAATCGCGACGGTTTCCTTTGTCCATCGCCGTACGCAAAGATTCCATTGCATTCGGGCCCACTCTGAGCGCCATACACCTTTTGTCTTGTGTGCAGCAACACCGCGAGTTGTTGTTCACCTGCTAACACATCGCTCCCCGCGCCCTTGCATCGATTAAATGACGCGACGATTCGTGAGCCTCCCACGGACATTCTTATGAGAAACCTGCTCAACGATTCTTTTAGGTGAATACACTTGTTTGACGTTGCTGCTCTTTCTCGGTCATTGATTTAGCGAAACTCCGCGGTGGACGTTCCCGCGAACCAAGGACTCCCTGAAAAAATATCGAGCTGTGGGATTTATTCTTGAAATTCGTCTACGCACGTGCACGCAGACTGAACCTCGTTATGACGATCGAGATTTTTTCTCGTCATTCAGAAAGATTCACTGGGAATGAAATTTTGTTAAAAGTAAACTAAATGTTTGAATAAACAATCATTTAAATAAAAAATAAACTGAATATTTAAATAATTAAGATAAACTAAAAATTTTTTGATAATTTCAAAATTTTCGTTACTCTGGCAGTATTTTTGGTTTCTGACGGAATTGTCAGCGAAATTTACGAGTCGACCGACTAAAATTTGCTTCCGAAGAGACTTTCGAAAATATTTTCCGCTGCATTGACACAATTTTTGGGAATATTCAGAAAAACGTTTAGTCCAACGTATCCGAACAAAATATTCATCTTTTTCAAGGAAATTTTGTTTTCAGAGTTCCCATTTGAATTATTAATCGGGGAATTTGGTCTCGAAAAAATTTGAGGGAAATTCTTTAGCAAGTTGCAAAGTTTCAAGGTCACGAACCGATCGTTGCATTTGCCGAACTTGTTCGTGAATTTCTCACCAGGAAGTGGTCCCAATGTCTCGATCTGTATGTACGAGACACACACACATACGCAGAGAGTCGTCTCTATCGACGCAAGAAAAGATATTAGCAGGGTCCCTTAACCGCAACGTTGTACACAACGAAACTGCGTCGAAGTGAATGCAGATCCATAAATTCATGAGCGAGTAACAAGCAGTGACGCCACGCTAGCTTCCGTGCCGTCAGAATGCGCTCGCGAGTCTTGCTCGCGCCGTGTATGTACAATACGCGAGAGCGCGCGACGGCGATGCCGCGCGCGGCAGCAGCAGCAGCAGCAGCAATCGTATTCATGAACCGACACGGTAATTAGGGACACTAGCTCGCCTCGCAACCGGAAGTCGCCACAAGAATCCTCCCTTCGGTTGGAAGGAATATCGCCGGAAACACTTATGCATTCCGTTCGTTCGTTCCTTCATTTCGTTTCGTAAGAAACGTGAAGATTCCGAATTGTACACAGACACACATGAACGTGGAACGTGAAGCACGTGATGTGTAGCATTGCGACCGACGCTATTATCGCCATCCGAAGGATTCGAGTTCGATAAACTCAAACTGTCTCGAAACACGAGCACCTTGAAACAAAAAAAAACTGAATGAGGGTCAAAACGGAAGCGAATCGAAGGAATCGCGAATAACTTCCGGAAAACGATCGATTGACGATCCTCCGTGACTTTTTTCTTGTTTTCAGTTTTTCTGACAAACAAAATGGTTTGCGAACCCAAGTTCGTTCGAAAAAGTTGTTACAAATTGACTAAAGAACAACGTATTCTCAATTGAAGATTTTCCGAGGTAATTTGTATTTTTTATATAATAAACAAAATTTCGAATAAATTTTGCGACCAATTTTTTTGAAAAATTATATAAAGCTTCTTCGATGTTGCATAAAAGTGTGTGCAAAGTTTTAAGAGGCTTCACCATTTAGAAATTGAAATATTAAATGTTGAAAATGGCAACTTTTAACACACGCTCTTTATGAGAAACTACTGGAAATTGTGATTTTTATTTTGCAAGCCTAAGTTCATAGAAAAACGTTGTTACAAATTGACTAAAGGACAACATACTCAAAATCCAAGATTTTCCGAGATAATTTGTATTTTTTATGTAATAAACAGAATTTCGCAAAAATTTTACGACCGATTTTTTTGAAAAATTGAATAAAGCTTCTTCGATGTTGCATAAAAGTGTATGCAAAGTTTTGAGAGGCTTCACCATTTAGAAATCGAAATATTAAATGTTGAAAATTGCAACTTTTAACACACGCCCTCGCGAGACTGAAAATGGTGATTTTTATAAATAAATATCTCGACGTCTACATGGTGAAGCCCCTTAAAATTGCGCGAGCTATTAGACATCACTGTTCTCTTGGTTTCGTGCAAATTTGAAGGAATTCTGTCGATAGAAAATTCTGCCCGCAACGTCCTTAAAGAGCCTGTTCTTGGTTCGTCCACACAGACGCGTTATTATGCGAGCGCGTAGAGTCGCGCTCGCGGTTGGTATTGCCCCGTGGTCTTTGATTAACAACGACGCCCAGACGCGACGACTGGGGTGCGCGCAAAAGGTGCATATATAAAAGGAGCATGAATATCGCGAGTGAACCCCGCGTGCCATAACCGTAGTAACAAGCCGTTCGCGCGAGCGAGAGAGAGCTAGCGAACTCTGCTAGCGCGAACGTAAAGATGTCTCGGCGAGTCGGCTCGGTTATATCTTCATTATAAGATGCCCGGCCCAGAGTTACGTACTCTGGGTTTGCACTATGGGCGCAAGAACCATCATGGAAGTCCAAGAGAGCGAGAGAAATGAAAAATATCAAAGAGAGGATAAGAAAGAAAAGGACAAGCGGAGAGAGAGAGGGAGAGAGTGTTGGACTCTTCTCGTTGGCTCCATGGGCAGATCTCGGGGATCCCGTATGTACAGGCGCGAGCGCGCGAGGTGGGTGAACAAAATTATGCGCCGCTCGGAGGTATCATTGCCTGCGGGGTCGGGCCGTGCAAATAATTGGCTTCCACAGCCGTGTAATATACTCCTTGGAATTACCCTATACGCCCCTGTCAAACGGAGCCAGCACCGCGACGAGACCTTCTAAACTTAATGGAAATATCGCTAAACTTTTTAATTCCTCGCCGCGTGCATCTCTAGTAATCTACAGCGCAAAATCCTCCTTTTTTCATTTTCGTTATTCTCCTGGTAACTCGCCGTGCGACAATGAGATTTATTGACAATCCGCCATCGTGGGAACCGGCGAAGAAACACACGTGAAATTTCTGATCGACCCGCAATGCCTTTGGTATATGCGGAGGGTTGGAAATTGAAGATTCAGAATGAGCCTCGAGTGTACTGATGAAAATAAACGGTCGAAAATGTTCATCAACTTCCCTTCTTCGTTTTTCCCAGGAAATTATTCGATGAAACAAAAAAAAATAATGAAAACAAAATTTCGTTGGAAAAGATCGATATTTTGTTCGATACGTTCGACCAAACGTCTTTTTTGAATAATTTCAAAAATTGTGTCATGGCAGCAAGAAATATTTTAGAAAGTCTCTTCGGAAGCAAATTTTAGTCGTTCCAATCGTAAATTTTGTTGAAAATTCCAATAGAAACCAAAAATACTGCCAAATTAAAGAAAATTTTGAAATTTTCAAAAAAATATTTAGTTTACCGTGTCCAAAAAAATTTCGACGATTTTTAACAAAATTTTATTTCCAGCGAATTGACCAACAAATATTCGGAGTTTTTACGAACGCTGCCTGCTCCCGAAATCATTACCAGCCCATCAACTTTTTTTCTCACCATCGTCCGGTGCGACGCGATATCGCACAAGAAAACGTGGAGCAATACGACGCGAAAGAGTCGACGTGAAACGTTGCTCTCCACGCTCCGCTCGCTCAATTAGTTTGCAGAGATTAAATTAATCGAGATTCCCTGGCGCGCGTCAAATTCCCGATGAAATATATGCTTTATGTGTTACTCGTTCTCTCGAGCTTCAGCGACGACGTATCCCCATGCAGCTGGCCAACCATCTTCAGACAATTTAATTATACAGACACGAGCGCGACTTTACTTTATTTAATTAATCGCTCGTATTTCGTTGGCGATTCTTGCAGACTAAATTCTTCTCGAAACACGCCAGATCGAGAAATTTAATTTTCCAGAGATACGAGGAGCTTTTTACTGCGTTATGAATATTCCGAGATCGAAATTTTGCCAAAAGTTCAAATAACGAAGAAAAAAATTTCATTAAAAAAAAAAACCTTCGAAAATCGTTGCAATTATTTGAAAACTTGATAATAAAACAAATTCATAAAAAAATCGAGGAAAAATGATTGAAAAAAAATACTAAAAAGAAAAAAACATTCAAAAATCGTTGCAATTATTTAAAAACTTGATAATCAATGAATTCGTGAAATAATCCAGGAAAAATTATTGGAACAAAATACTTAAAAGTGAAAAACATTCGAAAATCGTTGCAATTATTTCAAAACTTGATAATAAAACAAATTCGTGAAATAATCGAGGAAAAATGATTGAAAAGAAATACTAAAAAGAGAAAAACATTCAAAAATCGTTTCAATTATTTGAAAACTTGAAAAATAAAACAAATTCGCGAAATAATCGAGGAAAAATTATTGGAACGAAATACTAAAAAGAAAAAAACATTCAAAAATCATTGCAATTATTTAAAAACTTGATCATAAAACAAATTCGTAAAAAAATCGAGGAAAAATGATTGAAAAGAAATACTAAAAAGAGTAAAACATTCAAAAAACGTTGCAATTATTTAAAAACTTAATAATGAAACAAATTCGTGAAATAATGGAGGAAAAATGATCAAAACGAAATACTCAAAAGAAAAAAAAATTCAAAAATCGTTGCAATTATTTAAAAACTTGATAATAAAACAAATTCGTGAAATAATCGAGGAAAAATGATTGAAACGAAATACTAAAAAGAAAAAAACATTCAAAAATCGAAAAATCAATAAATTCGTGAAATAATCGAGGAAAATTGATTGAAACGAAATACTCGCGATATCGCGTATCCGTTTAAATCACAGAACGCACGATTCATACACGTTGTTCTGCTGTTGCATCATCAATTTCATGGAGCATCGATGGGGGCATGAAATTTCAGAGGAAAAGCTCTAATTGAACGAAAGCACAAAGTTTCGCTATTGGCGAGCGAGTTCAACGAGCTCGGGACAAAAAAAAAAGAAAAATTTGAAAATCCTGGGCTGCACGGTAATCATTGAGATTTCTCTCTCGGGGAACGCGTCCGTCCAAATTATCTCTATCAAACGCGCCCAACGCTTTCGCGATCACGTCGTTCCCAATATTCGAAATCCAACGCACGCCATTTCTCCCATTATACCTCCGCACACGCATGTGCGACGTAATACTTCGTTGCAACAAAATGTGGAACCACCATCAATCCCGCGCACTCCCTCTCGCCCTCGCTCTCCAGCTCATTCGCGCGCGTTTTCATCAAAACTGCTGCGCCTCCCCCTTCGGCTCCACAGTTAATTCGAACTCGTGTCTATATGCGCGATCGTCATCGCGTTTCGAGATTCCAAAAACTCATCAGTGGATTGACTCTCCCTTCGCCCTCCACCTTTATTTTCCGCAGGTTCTGCTCTTTTCCCTCGTCGTGTGCGTAACGATTCGTCGCAGTTGCTTATGCTGATCAACCAATTGTTGAAATAATGCTACTCAATTATTGCGACGCTGTTAAAATCGGATAAACATTTATTACGAGTTTCTAGGGCAGCGGTTACCACCACTGGACATACACGGCGAGAATTTTCTATAAAAAATTACTAAACTACCAGTTCCCTGTACCATATCGTCCCTCTGAGAAATTTCAGCAAACGTATAGTAATTTTTAATTCATACTCTATCGGAAATTGCGGGAATTTGATATTTTTTGTCAAATTTTAACATTTTTTGTGAAATTAAAAAAAAATTTGTCAAATTTTTACATTTTTTGTGAAATTTTGACATTTTTTGTCAAATTTTGACATTTTTAATGAAATTTTGACATTTTTTGTCAAATTTTTACATTTTTAGTGAAATTTAAAAATTTTTTGTCACATTTTTACATTTTTTGTCAAATTTCGACATTTTTAATGAAATTTTGACATTTTTTGTCAAATTTTGACATTTTTAATGAAATTTTGAAAATTTTTTGTCAAATTTTGACATTTTTTGTGAAATTTGGACATTTTTTTTTGTCAAATTTTGACATTTTTTGTGAAATTTGGACATTTTTGGCTCAATGTCAAAATTGTGAAACGAGGGCGTGAAGATGTTGGAACATATGAAAATGTTTCTTTTTCGGTCTGAGCACATGCGCGGCATCCCAAAACACGTGCAACTCTCGCTGACGGCTGCATCGCCCGTAAAATTGGCTGGAACGCATTTTTTCCATTAGGGACTCGGTTGTTCGCTCGAGTTACTAAATTATAGGTGTTCACTTATCGTTTGCACCGAGCGGGAACGAATATACGAAAACGAGAGTGCGAGAGCCTCGACAATATGCGCCCGGAGACGAGAAAAGAAGCAGGCTGCGCGGAAAAAAATGTTTCGTGGCTCAGCGCTCGCTTCCGATCTCTCGAGAGTTATTTCCTTGTGCGTTAAACGCGCGACGAAGAGACCGAAAACGGTTTTGGCTCTGCTGGGAAGACTCGCCCAACACACTCTTTACTGCATCGTCGGGCTCAACGACTTACCGTACAATGTCCGTGTGATACGGTCAAAAAAAATAAACGTCGATCGTGGACGACGCTGGAATTTCAGAAAAAAAAAGTAAACACGACACTGAAAATGAAATTTCGTTAAAAATCGTCGATATTTCGTTGAAAACGATAAAAACTAAACATTTTTCAAAATTTTCGTTATTTTGGCAGTATTTTTGGTTTCCAACGGAATTAACGAGTGGAACGACCAAAATTGTCGATTTTTTTCAACGAAATTTTATTTTTAGTGCATTTGAATTTTTACTCGATTCAACCATGAAGTAAAAATAATGTTGATCCAGTAGAATCTCAATCCAGTGACAGATTTAATTCAATGTCAACGCAGGATTAATTTTTTTTTTTTTAATTCAGTTTTTTTTCCTCCTCGTCGTTGTCGTACACGTTTTTACTTTTTTTTAATAAGAACATGTGTCATTAACGACACATACACACACGGCGGAGGTAGTTGTGAGATAATACGTTCGCGGCGTATGTAAATCGCGCACTTTGTAATACGAGGAAGTATCCTGTCACTCAAGTCGCGTTTATAACTCCGTTACATTCACTTACGAAGCTGATGTACGCTCGAGCACACACACGAACACACACAGGAACATTTGGTTGTAATGTTGAGATAGAACTCGTTAAAAGTTCTGAGAAAACGAGCCGCTCGTTTAATTGCTCGTGTATTTGTGTGTCCGTGTGCAAGGATATTGATAATTACAGATTGTAATTGGAGGAGGCTGCGAATGTCGTATAAAATGTGTCCTGGTCGTCCTTACTCGATTATTCACTCGTTTGATAGTCCAGCTATCTATAAAAATGCATTTATTTGCATTTCATTCTCGAGATAAATAAAGTGCATCTCCGTTGAGCATGGTTTACATAATTTGCACTAATTTTATGGAGACGAATTTTATTGATTTTTTATTATTTCTTGATAAAAATTTCCCAGGAGGCAGAACTATTTTCCTGAGGTAGCTCGTTGGGAATGATTTTTATTCTGGACACGTTTCTCCTCGCGTGATACGTCGACGGACTATTCGTTATTATTGAATTTAAGTAAAATTGCATTTAAGGACGTTGTATCGCGACTGTCAAATCTTCATTTTTGTTTTCAATTTTTCGTGCATATAAAATGGTTTGCGAGCCCAAGTTCATTGAAAGAATTTGTTACAAATTGACTAAAGAACAACGTACTCCAAATTCAAGATTTTCCGAGGTAATTTGTATTTTTTATGCAATAAACAAAATTTCGAAAAAATTTACGACCAATTTTTTTGAAAAACTGAATAAAG
>JBAJMU010000007.1:2130428-2164575 GCA_037952995.1 Hyposoter didymator
TTCTTCGATGTTACACAAAAGTGTATGCAAAGTTTTAAGAGTCTTCACCATTTAGAAATCGAAATATTTAATGTTGAAAATTGCAACTTTTAACACACGCTCTCATGAGAAACTACTGAAAATTGTGATTTTTTATTTTCCGAGCCTAAGTTCATAGAAAAAAGTTGTTACAAATTGCCCAAAGAACAACGTACTCGAAATCCAAGATTTTCCGAGGTAATTTGTATTTTTTATGCAATAAACAAAATTTCGAAAAAATTTACGACCGATTTTTTTGAAAAACTGAATAAAGCTTCTTCGATGTTGCACAAAAGGGTATGCAAAGTTTTAAGAGTCTTCACTATTTAGAAATCGAAATATTTAATGTTGAAAATTGCAACTTTTAACACACGCTCTCATGAGAAACTACTGAAAATTGTGATTTTTATTTTCCGAGCCTAAGTTCATAGAAAAAAGTTGTTACAAATTGACTAAAGAACAACGTACTCCAAATCCAAGATTTTCCGAGGTAATTTGTATTTTTTATGCAATAAACAAAATTTCGCAAAAATTTACGACCGATTTTTTTGAAAAACTGAATAAAGCTTCTTCGATGTTACACAAAAGTGTATGCGAAGTTTTGAGAGGCTTCACCATTTAGAAATCGGAATATTAAATGTTGAAAATTGCAACTTTTAACACACGCTCTCATGAGAAATTACTGAAAATTGTTTATAAATAAATATCTCGACTTCTTCATGGTGAAAGCTCTTAAAATTGCGCGAGCTATTAGATGTCACTGTTCTCTTTGTGCAGTGCAAATTTGGCGGAATTCTGTCGATTGAAAATTTTGCATACAACGTCCTTAAATAGATGTGCAAGAAATTTTTTTTGTTAACGTCCGTTGCGTGCATTTACGCGTCACTTTGAATTAACGAGGAGCAGGAAAGAAGCTTTTGGAAAATGAGTGCGGAGAATATTAAAATAACGGAAGAAGGACACTGTCCGTGGGTTTCATGGGGTCCCATTAAATATTTCTTACACTCAGTTTGGCGCGACGTGCTCGACGAGAAAAAAGTTTTACGGACACATAATTTTTTGCATTAGCGGTTATATCGCTGCTCGCGCGCTGACTAAAAGGATTTTGCAATAAACAACAGTGAGTCGAAATTAGGGAGCACGTACAAGGGCGTCGCACAGGCTGCATTAAAAAATCCCCCACGGTGCGCTTGGCTCGTCTTTATTTTCTGCATCGCTCTCTTTCTTTCTAACTTGGCTGCTGCGGGGACGTCCTGTGGTCGATGGATTAGCGATGTAAGTGCCAACAGCCAAAAGGCGCGGGAGAGACGTAACAGCGGGGTTGGAAAATAAAGGCCCTGCTCGCGGAGACGCGTCTTTTCTCGCCCTTTTTTTCTTCAGCCCTGTGCCGCGTGTCTTTTAATTTTAATATCCCACCGTCGTAAATATCAATGCAACGACTTTTATCGACTTTTTTGATATTTAACCACGAGCTCTCCTCTCTCTCCTTTGCAAACTCAAATTTATATGGAACGAAGAATTACAGGTTACGGTTTTAAAAGTTACGAAAAAAAAAAAAAAAAACACAAAATTTCGACAACTTTTTTAAAAAGTAAAGAGAAAGTACAGACTTGTACACGAAAACTTGGAAAATGTGCAAAAATTCAAGCGGTTGGACGATTTTTCGAAAAATTGACGTTTTCGTAAAATTCGAAAAATCGTAAAATTTAAACCGTTCGGGGCCACCGTGGGTTATATCGAGGCTCGTAAAATCGCCTCTCGATGCACCGGCGTGCAACAACAAAGCGTGCATCACGCACAATATGCGTCTCGACCGTCTCACTGTTTTTTCCCAGCTCGCTTCCTTAATTTTTCCATCGTGTGTATTTTTTTGTTTTTTTTTCTAATTTTTTCTTCCCTCGATTCTTTTTGTGCCCAATTTTCTCAGTGCATTTTTTTTCTCGTCTTTCCGAATAGTGGCACACAGCATCCGCTGTCCAGGAGCAGAGGCTCGAGGACAAAGTGGTCGGAGTAGACGCGCAAGAGGCTGCCCTTATCCCAGGTAAGTGTATCTAATTACCTTGGCGTTTACGTCAACATTTACAATGATTTATTACTAAATTGGAGCCTCGACCTTCGCCCAGCTCAGCCGCGTACTATCTTGGCTGCTCCTACGATTATCCACATGTACAGGAGGTCCTTCGAGTGAGTCCTGAATTCAAAAAAATCGTCGCATCGTGATTGTCTGTGCAGAAAATTCTCCACAAACTTCATCAACGTCACACAAAACGACTTTATTTACGATTCATCAAAAAAAATTTAGGAACGTTCTTGGGACCAAAACTAAGAATTTTCTCCTACGAAAAAATTTTTTTTGACGTTTATAATTTGAGATAATTAATTTCCAATTTTTCCGAACTGAACGCACGTAAATTGAGGTCACGTTTCGTTAAAAATTTGCGAGAAAAAAAAAAACAAAAGAATCGAGACTTCAATTTACGCGTTTAGATCGAAAAAATAAAAAAATTGGAAATTAAATATCTCGAATTTTAAAGCACAGAAAATGTTTCTTCATTAAGAGAAAACTGTTGGTTTTGGTGCCAAGAACGTTTATAGGAAATTTTGAAAAAAACCCTAAATAAAGTCGTTTCGTCCTTTTGATCCTTCGGGAGCATCCTGCAAGTGCATATTGGGTCAATCTGACCCGAGGCGTTTTTCAAAGCTCTGGTGAATATTTCCGTTTTTTAATTTTTTTCGTAATAAAAGTTTTTTTTTTAGTAAATTATCAAAATTCAACAGACGTGGATTAATTTTTTTACGAAAACGAAGATTGCGCGCCAAACCATTAAATGCCAAAGAAAGGCGGTGACAGATTCGGGTCAAAATGACCCAGTATGCACTCGAAGGGTTAAGAAGATTTTTTTTTTATGGAAAAGAAATAAATTTTCTTGCCGAAGCGAGACTCCTCCCTTTTCCACGTCTTTTCGAACATATTCGCAAGCAAAGGATCGAGTTTTTGTTTGAAAAAAATTGCGCTCGCGAACCGAAACGTCGAAGGATGTCAAAAGTGCAGGAAAAAATTAGAGACGAGAGGTAGAACGCGAGTCTCTCGCTAATGCTCAATGTGTGTGGTGGGACAACACATAACGCCTCAAAATTATAGAGTCCCGGAGTCCATCCATCACCACGCACCCGGTATATGTAGCGCGTTCTGGACCCACGCAGAACATGCAAAAAAAGAAGGAAACGACTGAGAGAGAAAGAGAGAGAGAGAGAGATGTTGGAAACGCCCCGTCGTTTAAGTCGTTAGCAATTTCCTGCACGGGACCTTTTTTCATTTTTTATTTTTTTTTGTTTTTGCATTTGTTTCGGACCCAAATTCCATATGGTCGCCGATAATGCCCGATAATACTGCGCTTCGAGGGCGTCCTTTGTGCACCCTTTGCAGATGCGCCGATTCCCACAAATTGATGAACCGCGCGATCCCCAAACTCTTTTTTCCCATTAACGCCGTTCGCCTCCCTGAGTAATCGTTAGCTCAGGATTATAAATTTTGTTTTTAACGATTTTTCGGTGCAGGATGTTAAAATATATTTGGGCGTTCGGTCCAGAACGCAAAGAAACACGAAATGCCTTTTTTTTCGATCTCTTCGAATTTTCAAGTCATTCCATGACTTTTTTTTTTAATTCAGCCGCAAGAGGGCGGTAACGAATGGACGTTGAGATTTTCTAGAAAGTCGATGCCATTGCTTTCCCTTCGTTCGAGCACGGGTAACCAAGGGCCCTGCAGAATAATGCTCCGATGCTCCGACTGCTGTCTTAATAACTGTCGAGAATGAGAAATTGCTCATGAGATTATCGACCGACGATAAACACTAAATATCAATAAATAATAAAAATAAAACGCCAATTTTTTTCTTCTTCTAAAAATCACGAATCAACCCTTTCGATTTTTTTTTTTGCAGATCGCGATTCCAATTTACAAGGAAAAAGAGCATCGACCCATGATTTTCACAACTCGAATGACAAATTGAACGATCAGATGAAAATCATGAATCCTGGGGAACCAAACAATTTGTTCATGAGTAGAAAACAATTTTCGGGAACTTGGTCCCCCGAGGATGAACCTGCGCCGCAGTGGTTGATCGAAGAGGCTCTCAAGAGGGGGGAAGACGTAATAAAATTTTGTTTTTTTCATTTATCGAGGACAAACGTGCAGGAAAAGTCGAAAAAAGTTGCATTTTTCCAAAAAAATTTCATTTGACGGAGTTTCCGACTTTTCAGAAATCATTCTCAACGATTTCCAAATTTTTTAAATTTTTTTCTACCAAATGAGTCAAAATTTGGTCCAGCGGATAAGGGCGACGTAACAAGATATAACCTGCTAGAAAAATCAAAAATTTTCATCCCTTTAAATAAAAACACCGTCAAAAAAATAAAATCACAAAAAAAAATTTATTTTATTTAATAATAATGTTCAACATTTTTCATGCAAATGGCTCCATCCCATGGAATCGTGGAATTAATATCACAAACATCAAGAATTTGATTTTTTGTTTTTTTTTTGCAATTTTTTTTCGCGTTTTTGGATTTTTTGTTCGAAAAATTTGAAATATNAAATATTTTTTTTTTTTGTTATTTTGGCGTGTTTTTTTTCTTCAGTAATATGATTTCGAAGCGATCGTACTTTTTGCATGTAAAAATTACGATGATTGCGTTTGTCCTTTCCCATTTTTCCGTAGAGCGTGGAAAATCGTTATCCAGCCAACAGCAAAGCAGAATGTTTGCAAAACGATGATGATAAGGACACTGACTCCGTGGGCTCGAAGGCTGAGCATATAATCAACGATCTGGAGAAGCAATTGTGTGCGACGAGATCAGAATTAGCTCAGGCATTGAACGAACAATTAAATATCAAAAATAAATACAAAAAAGCGTTGAAAGAAGTTAAAACTGCTGCGGAGGAGGAGCGCGATCGTTTGCACCAAAAAATCGTACAGATTTGTACGTCGATATTCGAGAAATTTGGTCCGCAAGGACGATCGAGCAGCAGGAAGACAACGTGCCCCACAAAGCTCGCGAGGCCTTTGCAGAATTTTGGAAAAGTCTCGAAAAAAGTTCACAGAAAAGTAAATTTCCCGAAAATCGTCAAAATGCAATTTTTTTTCCGCGACTTTTAATTAATTTGAAAAACAAATTTCAATTTTTATTCAGTTGAAAATCGCCGCACGAAACTCGTCTCGATTGAAACAAGAATTATCCTCGACCAAGAGAGAATTGGAAGAAAAGTCTCAACAGTACGACTCGATGATGAAATGTTTTTTCACGCTAAAGTCCGAACTGAAAAACGCAGAATCGAGCATGAACGATTTGTTGGCGGAGAATAATTTGCTGAGAAAAAAAATCGACGATACGCGTGAATGGGTTTACACGCGAGTCAATAAGGAACGCAACGAAAAAATCAATGCCGCACAATTTCGAGAGATTCAGCGTAGCCGTGAGTTGGCAAATTTGAAAAAAAAGAGCGAAGACGACATCGCGACGATCGCTCAATTACGCGCCAAGTAAGTTTCACCTTCATTTTCATTCGCAGTTTCATCGCTAAACAAATAAATAAATATTGCAAAAACATCGCGAACGCAGAGTCTTCCGCTTGGAATCCGCCAATTCGAACAAAGGATTTTTGCTCAATAATTACAAAGGACAATTGGCTGATGTGACGAAGGAAAAAGATATTTTATCGAGCAGAATAAAAGAATTGGAAATCGACAACAGTTCGTTGAGAACGACGAACGCCCAGTTGCGAGCTAATTTGGCGTTGATTAACGAGGAGAAGGAGAAACTTAGCACAGAGTCAGAAAAGTCGGAAATGGACGTCAGGGATCGGATGAGCGTATGAATTTTTGAGTTTTTATTTTTTTCCTCATTTCGGGCGTTCGTTTTATTGAAAATCCTCAAGAATCCACGAACTGAAAACAAAATTTTGTTGAAAACGATGAATATTTTGTTCGATACGTTCGACTAAACGTTTTTGCGGAATAATCCCAAAAATTGTAGCAACGGAGCAAGAAATATTTTAGAAAATATCTTCCGAGGCAAATTTCACTGACGATTCCGTTAAAAACCAAATTTACTGCCAAAATAACGAAAATTTTGAAATTATCAAAAAAAAAATTTAGTTCACCGTATTCAACAAAATATCGACGATTTTTAAGAAATTTCGTTCCCAGTGCGCGGCTCCGCGATGAAAAAACTCTCGTAATTACACGAATCTTAATAATTATTTTCTTACAATTATTTAATAATACGATGCACATTTATTTATTATTATTGTGTGTACACGAGTCCCAGATGCAATCAGAATTAGCAACAAAGTGCGAGCAATCGATGCGCCAGAGGATCGACACGATGCGAGCAGAGTTCGATCGAAAGGTTGAAGGAATGGAGTCAAAATTGAGCACTTCTCAAAGCGCGATAACGGAATATCGTGAAGCGATCAAAGTGATTGAATTTTTTGCATAATTTTCGTCCTTACGACTGGGAGGAAATTTGTAGAAATAAATGAAAGGATTTTCTGCAGCGATTCTTAAAAAAAATTGATGAGCACAATGAGGAGCTCGATTCCGAACGAGATTTGAGCTGCAGCGAAGCGAGCGAACGCGAAGCGCATGAAACTGCCTGTGAAATATTGAACATAACACGCGGAGAACTGACAGGATTCCTCAAAGGACATTTGAACAATAAAGTACGTGAAAGATTAGTCTGGATTTATGTGCAAACGATTTTTCCTCGATTTTTCAATTCCAGATCAATTCTTGGCTCTCCGAAGTCTCGAAAATCACGGCCAAAAAGTGCTTCGCCGAAAACTTGGGACGATTTCTATTCGAGAAAGCAATCAGCCGTACTAAACGTTGATCGCAGTCTCCAGGATTCAGCTGAGCTCTTGATTTTTGCCAAAACAACGAGTTATCGTGCCAAGAAGATTCCAAATTGATGCTAATTTTTTTTTCCACCATTAAACTTGCTTCGATTTTCATGTTTTAAACAAATTGTTGAAAATTAATAAAAATTTGAAGGATTTACGAAATAAAAGCATCATTCCATCAAGATAATCACAGTTGCTCATTTTATCGAACCAAAAAGCACTCAATTCTGTCAATAAGCAGGACAACTGACCAGCGAATGGACGAATCACGAAACTGGAGTATTTTCCTGAACGTAAAACAAAGATTTTACAAAAATTATCGTATTTTTGTGGTGAAAGTAAAAAAATAAGAAGATGCTTCATTTTTTTGCTAACGACTTAAACGCGAAGATGATTCTGTCCATTCACTGGTTCGTCGAGCCTGCGACGACGGAGAGACGAAAAAAAAACTGAAATAAAAAAAAAAAATGACGTAAAAACGAAATTATGTTTCGAACTTTTGTTCGACGTAATTTCGATCTTATTTTCCTAGTTTACTGGAAAAGTATTCGATCGCCATTGCCACGAATGAATAAATACTCGAGATGGCTGTTACGATCGATCCATTTGGTAAATACTGCCAAAAACCATTAGTAACGAAACCATTGACTAAACTGGTTTTCCCCACACCCAGAAAAATCCCCCAGAACCAAAAATATTCGATTTCTTGATTGTCGTAAAAAGCGAGCGACGAAAAATCGACATGTCGTTGAAAAGACTCATTGCTTGCTCAACGAATTATCTTTTGTTGAGTTCTCATCGCCGTCGATCTTGCGGAACAAAAAAAAGCCCGAAAAAAAAAGTGACTCGTGATTTAATTTCTATTTTCTGCTGGTCCGGATTCCTCCAGTTCGCGCTGGAGGCGTCCATTGGTACGAAATCTGTCGTAGTCTTCGCGTTGACTGAATATTTTCCTGCCTGTGATTCTCTCGTTTTCTTTGACGCTGACCTCCGTCCCGATTTGCACAGGCCACGGAATTTTGTCTTGATCTCGTGGAATCGCACGTTCAGGCATTTTCCTGTCGTGGCCGAGCTCCAACATGGATTCTTCGCTTCTGGAGTTGTCCTTCATGCTCGCGTGGTCCAGATCTTGTTCGCGTCGTCGAGAATCTTGCAGCCTCTCCGTGTACGATGGGAAACTGCGTTCGGTCCAGCTCGGTCTTTTCGCAAAGCGATCGTAAGTCTCGTAGCTCGAGGTCTGAGGAGGATGAGCGTAGTAACGATATCTCATGGGGTCAGTGCTTCCCGAACGTCTTTTGTAATAAGAGTCCGTTGTCATTTGGGGATTTGTTGACCTTGTGAGCGGATCGTAAGGGCGTGGATAGTTGCGGAGATCTACGGGTTTCCTAACGATTTCGGGCAACGTGGCGTAGTAGATGATCCTCTTTGGCTTGGGCATCGGTCTGCTCCTGCCATAAAGATCGAAATCGACCTCGCGATACCGATCTTGCTGCTGATACGCCGGCTCGCTCAAGCCACGCACGAAATAATCTCGCTCGGTGCGATAACGATCGGGAAATAAAAGTCCGCGCGCGGCGTAAGGATGAGCTTCGGTATCTCGATCTCTCAGAGTGTTTCGATAAATCGGCATTTCGTCGTAGGATCGACTGCTCGCAGGAGGCAAAGCCATGTCCCTGGACTGACGATTTTCCGTGAAACTGCGTCGATTTGACGTGACGAAATCGACGTGAGGAGCGTGCAGACCGTGAGCCGTTGACCTTGCCGATTTCGACTCTTCCTGCTCGGCAGCTTCTTCCAGTTTTGTGGCGTGACCAAACTCCACGGACAATGGTTGCGACGACCAAGACTCCGGAGAACCCAGACGCCCTTGACGGACGTTGCTCTTGGATCCTCCGATCTTCTCCATTTCCGGTTCGGTCTCCCGACGTCTTCGAGACTTTTCTTCTCGCAAATCGAAACTCTCGACACTACTCGGCTCCTCGATCTCCTCCACTTCGGAACAATGCCCAATTTGCTTCCTTCCGGTTCGACTCTGACTCCGCAGCTTCCGCCACATACTCGGCAGCGCTTCCACTTCCGTTGCTTCTTTCGATCTCTTCAGAAAATCCTCGATCGTTGGGTCGTGGAAATCTATCGCTGGAACAAACATCGTCGATGCTCCCAGATCGTCCAGCTCCTTGGCTTCTCTCTGCTCCGCAATCGGCTTGCCACTTTTTTCTTCCGTTCCTTCGGGACTTGGAAGGAGCTCCTCGACAGCATCCTCGCTCGATAATTTCGTAAGAAATTCTTCGTGCTCCGCGAATGCTGGTGCGAGTCTTCCAATCCCTGAGACACTTCGCACTTCGAAAGCCGAGGGTTGCAGACGTGGTCGAGCTGACAAGATCGACGGCCTGTCGGTACTTTGAACCGGCGAAACTTGCCACGCCTTGCCAATTCCTGCGGCTTCAGCGATCGTCACCAAAATCGCGATGACAACGAATGAACGAGCGGAATACATTTTTGCGTCTTTGGCTATGAAAACAAAAAACGAAAAATACAAAATTCATGTAAAATTCGCAAAATAACAAACGCACCATTTTTTTCATTTTGTCAAATCTAAATTTCTGTTTTCAATTTTTATTCCATACAAAATGGTTTGCGGGCCCAAGTTCATTATAAAAAGTTGTTACAAATTGCCTAAAGAACAACGTACTCTAAATCCAAGATTTTCCGAAGTAATTTGTATTTTTTGTGTAATAAACAGAATTTCGATAAAAATTGGCGACCGATTTTTTTGAAAAACTGAATAAAGCTTCTTCGATGTTGCATAAAAGTGTGTGCAAAGTTTTGAAAGGCTTCACCATTTGGAAATCGAAATATTAAATGTTGAAAATTGCAACTTTTAACACACGCTTTTATGAGAAACTACTGAAAATTGTGATTTTTATTTTCCGAGCCTAAGTTCATTCAAAAAAGTTGTTACAAATTGCCTAAAGAACAACGTACTCTAAATCCAAGATTTTCCGAGGTAATTTGTATTTTTTATATAATAAACAAAATTTCGAAAAAAATTTACGACCGATTTTTTTGAAAAACTGAATAAAGCTTCTTCGATGTTACATAAAAGTGTATGCAAAGTTTTAAAAGGCTTTAATATTTCGAAATCAAAATATTAAATGTTGAAAATTGCAACTTTCATCACACGCTCTTACGAGAAACTACTGGAAATTGTGATTTTTATAAATCAGATAATTAACTCCAGAGAACTGGACAGGGGACAATCGTCGAGCTGGCCGGATCTCGGGCTGGCCGGTCCTATGAATAATACCGCGGAAGTGCAAAAGGGAAATAATATATTTGTTATGGCGATGAGGCAGTGTGGCGGTCGGGGCCAGAGTATTTGTGTATCCGATGGGATACGCACTTAGAGAGCCGTGTCTCTCGAACAGACAATCAGGTCCGACGATTTACCGGACGAAGCCTTTTGCATTGTTCGTTTCGTCGGGGGAAAATGATTTTGTCGTGACATTTACGCGCCGCTGAATTCGCTTACCGTTTTAAACGAGACACTACCGTAGCTTTTAGATGCCCAAACAAAATGCCATTGGAACTTGAATCTCAGCTTTAGAAATATTCAATCAAAGTTTCTCGATTTGGTAGATTTTTTTTTACCCCCAGATCGTAATATTTTACGTTTTCGATTTTGGGGAAGCGATTTTTTGGAATTCTCGTGAACGTAGATACGCTTTTGGAGACTAGGAGTATATCAGGTACAATTATGAGAGAGATTAATCATTTTTGCTCGACCGAAATAATTATGATCGATAGCGGTCGAAATATTTATTTATAAAAATCGTCAACGTCCTTAATCGAGAGAGAAATGCCGAAGAGTATAAAAAGGAATCGGAAGGACGATCGGATAACATTCTAGAGCGAGACGCCACGGTCAGTAATTACGTGATTATCAACTGAACCAGAAAAGGTTTCGTGGCCAATGGCAACGCGACAAAGATCTGGCTGCCCCGTGAACCTCGCGCTACGTGTGAATAAACTTCCCACGCAGGACAGTTGAACGATCGCGGTCACAGGATCGAGTTTAATCGCGTAACGTAAACGCGAGCCATTTTATTTATACGACGACGAGATTTTTCGCATTCGCGAATATGGCGGAACAAATCAGCTTCTCATGAGGATTCGGAGGCCGTATCCTGTTGTTAATACGACGCCGTTAGCTCCTTTAAGCCCGCGAGTTTGAGGTCACAGTTATCTTCCTGCTTTTGTACAGTTATTAGAGAGAGGACTCTCGTTCAATGCTCTCGGACAACGCGTACTCCAATTCGCAATTATAAAAGTCTAATTGCTTCACGTTATTTCCTTGTCGAGTGTCCGCAAGCAACGGGAGCGTCAACTACGGGCGGTGAAGTGACAAAATTCGATAAAAAATTAATGCCGTTCGAAAAACCGCTTTTCAGGAAATAAAAATTACGATTTTCCGTCGACAATAGTTTCTCGATCGATTTCAATTATTTCAAGAGTCCTAAAAAAGAAGTTTCGCACAGAGTTGCCAAAAAACTCACTCCCAAAATTCTCCCTCAATATTTAAGCAACCGGTGCAACAAAAAAATGCCATCAATTTTTTTTTTCGTTCCTCACGATCCCTGGGACGTTTATTTATTTGCACAAAATCCGAAAAATCATTATTTGTCATTTTTAAAATTACCAGAAACAAAAAATCCTCGAATTTCCAAAATTTACATTAAAAAATATTGTTTGTTTTTTTTTAATTGAACCAAAAAATTTTTCCTGCACTAGACCAAGCTCCACAAAGCTTGGCAGAATTTTTAGAAACCTTCGTTGATTTTTGTTCAGTGGAATAAAGTTGCAAAAAAAAAAAAAATTCTATGCAATTTTTAAAAAATTATTTGTCAACGAATTCGGTCGAATTATTCGCACCTTCGTTAATAATTTGTGCCTAGGAATTATAATCACCGTCCTCGCTATTAATTAATCGACAAAAACAAACAATCAGCTCCGATTATTATTAATTTTTAATTAATTCAATATTTTTATTAATTTTCTCGATAGTTTTTCAATGTTTTTGCCAGAGACGCTGATGCAGATTGAAATGGCACTATTTACCTTGAAGGTGTGATCTTTGTCCCGAGTTCGGCGCCCCCGCAATGTTGTGGGTTCCAAGCTACGACGATAACTGAAGCGAACGTCGACGGTGCGCACAGTTCTATACAGTCACATCTACATACCTTTTCAGCACTTCTAGGAGAGCATTGAGCTCAACTCCCTACTACCAGAACTTGCCGCATACTACCGTTTTAACTAAACCATTTTTTTTCTTATTTTCTTGGCGAGCTGCACATGACGAGAGACAAGGATGGAGACTGCGAGCTAGTCAAGAGCAGAGTGGCGAATGATATAAAGGATTTGCTTGGTCCTGTTGCAACGGTGATAGGAAATTGCTGTTGGAATGAGCGAAATAATGAAGCAAAAGAGTCTGCGAATTGGATTGACGTAATTATTGGCAAATTATTTATTTACAATTATTTCATTCGAAATAACTTCGGCGATGTTATTTACATCGCTGGATAAAAAACATCGAACGCGAGGAACTTCCGGAACACGTACGAGTCCTTAATTGCGTCTGGGATGAAGGAAAATTTAAAAAAAAAGCGTCGACGGATGAAAAAGACGTCGAAGATTAATGAAGACCCTTGTTAAAGAGCCCACGATCGTTGAGCGTTGGGAAATCAAGACATTTCGAACTTGGCCGATATTTCACAAACGGATCTCTATAAAAATGTTCTCTCATTCATCCCGGCCTGAGGATTTATTGTTTCGAGAAAATAATGCCTTGCGAAATCGTCGTAAAATGTTGCCGCTTCCAACATCCGGATACCCGATCCGTGATTAATTAACGTGGGAGACGAAAATAATGAAAAATGAAAATTTTATGTTTTATTCGAATTATTGTTTTATCGTGTGAATAATAAAAATTTGGAAAAAGTAAAATGTTGTCAAATTCTCAGGTTACTTGATATTTGTGTATAAAAATTTATCCCCTTCTAGAAAAATTTTTATTCGCGATTTTCATGAAAAAAAGCGGAGGCTGGGGCCTCCTGACGCGTTTTCGTGAATCTGGCGGTTCTGGGTGATGTGAAATTTCCCTCCGCTTTTTTAGCGGATAGTTATCGATTTATTTTCGATTTGAATAAAATGATGTTTTCAGTTTCTTACCTTCGGGATCCTATTTTACCGACAGTGAGAACCACACCGTGCGTGCGTCTGTGAAAATCTATTGCGTGTGTGAAACGCTGCCGTCGCTGCCAGCGTTGGTGCTATACTGCTAAACACGAAGTGTATTTGTTTACGAACTGTCAATTATGACATCGCGATGGATTTGACGACTTTGTTGCAAAGAAGTATAGCGATAAAGAAAGGTAAGAATAAACAACGGCCTCTGAAAATGCTCGACAGCGGTAAAAGAAAAGAAACGAAACAAAAGTTATTCTTTAATTGTTAAAGATAACGTCGTGCCTCAGGAAACCGAAAAATATGAAGAACAGCACTTTCAAACTATTTATAAACAGTGGAAAGGCTCCAAAGCACAGGACAGTGATGTGACCTACAAAATTATACCGAAATTCTATTTCAAGGTAAGAAAATCTTCATTTTTTCGGGCTGCGTGAAAAAACTCGATGACATAACCTCCAAAATCGTGTTCGCGAAGTTTCTGCGAAAATCTTTCAACTTTTCGAGTCGATCTTTTTTCTCCGGGGCATTGAGCCGATTTGCCACATTCTTTTCCGTTTTCCCACGCACATCCCATGCATATTTCGCCCTCAACTTTTCCATAAGTCGTGGTAATTATTACGAAAATAACGAGTGCAGAAACTTTCGTATTTTTTATTGCAAAACGAACGAAAATTCGACGTTTTCAATCTTTTCCTGTCTCGGCTCAGCTGCCCAAAGAAGATGAGATCTTACCGCAAAAACTGCGAGAAGAAACTCGTGCCTTATTCCTCCAAAGACGCTCGCGTCAATTATTGGACAATAACGAGCTCAAAGCTCTCTGGTCGTTATTGGACAAACATCATACTCCGCCGTTGATGGGCGACGAGCAGCTCATCAATTACGAGGATTTTAAACGAGCTGGAAAACTCGCGGGACCAAAATGCAGTTCTTACTTCACGGCGGTCGTCTTTGCCAAACTGCAGCAGGGAGACCCTCACGGCCGCATCAGCATAATGGCTCTCTTCAATTACGTCATGAGGAAAGTTTGGCTGCATCAAACGCGAATCGGCCTCTCCTTGTACGACGTCACTGGCCAAGGATTTCTCAGGGAATCGGTAAGTTAATGAAAATTTCGAGACAAATTTCTGGACCAAATTTCAATCTTACAAATTGAAGGAATAGAACGATGGGATCGTGTTGTTTTCTCCGAAAAATAAACGCGCGTCGTTGTTCTTTAGAAAATGAATTGAAATTTTTCAACCAGAACAAAGGGAACAAAAAAAATTTCGACAACTTATCTACAAAGTAAAGAGAAAGACTTGTTCACAATATCTTAGAAAATTTGCAAAAATCTAAGCGTTTTGACGATTTTTCAAAAAACTCAGATTTTCGTAAAATTCGAAAAATCATAAAATTTTAACTTTTCAACCGATTTTTCCCAAATTTCATACCAGCCTTTCTGGTACATTACTCTGTTTATGAAAAAGAAATGAGTAATGAATCTTGAAATTTGCGGAAGTTGGAGCGTCGACAGAGTTTTTTTGAAAATTTCAAAATTCCTTAAAATTCGTATTTTTATAGCAATTTCGGGAAAAATGAAAAAACAAAAATCCTCAGTAAATCATCGTTCAGAAAAATGTATTTCGAAATGAATAAAAATGAATAAATCGAATAAATCATAAAATAATTGAGATTTTTTTTGTTTTTTTGTGTTTTCGTTGATTATAGAAAATTTTTAGATTCGTTGATACGATCCCGATGTTTGCATGTTCCACAGGACTTGGAGAATTATATTCTCGAGCTGATACCTTCGCTGCCCCAGTTGGAAGGACTGGAAAAGTCTTTCCATTCGTTTTACGTCTGTACGGCAGTTCGGAAATTCTTGTTCTTCCTGGATCCGTTGCGAACAGGTCGAGTTCGAATCCAGGACATTTTGGCGTGCAGTTTTCTGGACGATCTGTTGGAACTGCGGGACGAAGACTTGCCGAAAGTTCTGCAAGAAGCGAATTGGTTCTCGGCACCTTCGGCGCTCAAGGTTTACGGTCAATATTTGAATTTGGATCGCGATCACAACGGAATGCTGAACAAGGACGAATTGTCTGGATACGGAACGGGCACCCTGACGGGCGTCTTTCTCGAGCGAGTTTTTCAAGAGTGTCTCACCTACGAAGGCGAGATGGACTACAAAACGTATTTGGATTTCGTTCTCGCCCTTGAAAACCGCCACGAGCCCCAAAGTCTTCATTACCTTTTTCGCATTCTCGACATCAACAATCAAGGATACCTCGACACCTTTTGCCTCAATTATTTTTTCCGGGTATATTTCCTTTCAATCGCAATCTCAATCGCGCTTCTCGATTCTTCATTTTGATTCTGGGTCAAATTGACCCATCGCGAATCTGCACTCTAGGACCATTTTAAAAAACGTATTTTGTTACTGGGTCAATTTGACCCGAGCTGGATTTAGTATTTGCGCTCCAGAAGCATTATAAGAAACGTATTTTGTTACTGGGTCATTTTGACCCGAGCTGGATTTAGTATTTGCGCTCCAGAAGCATTATAAGAAACGTATTTTGTTACTGGGTCAATTTGACCCGAGCTGTATTTAGTATTTGCGCTCCAGGAGCATTATGAGGGACGTACTTTGTTACTGGGTCAAATTGACCCGAGCTGGATTTAGTATTTGCGCTTTAGGAGCATTATAAGAAACTTACTTTGTTACTGGGTCAATTTGACCCGAGCTGGATTGAGTATTTGCGCTCCAGGAGCATTATAAGGGACGTACTTTGTTTCTGGGTCAATTTGACCCGAGCTGGATTTAGTATTTGCGCTTCAGAAGCATTATAAGAAACTTACTTTGTTACTGGGTCAATTTGACCCGAGCTGGATTTAGTATTTGAGCTCCAGGAGCATTATTAGAAACGTATTTTGTTACTGGGTCAATTTGACCCGAGCTGTATTTAGTATTTGCGCTCCAGGAGCATTATGAGGGACGTACTTTGTTACTGGGTCAATTTGACCCGAGCTGGATCTAGTATTTGCGCTTTAGGAGCATTATAAGAAACTTACTTTGTTACTGGGTCAATTTGACCCAAGTTTGTACGGAAATTATAATGGAGAGTCTCGTGAGCAGCTATTCACCTTTTTTATAAATTAAAATGGCGACTTTTTGCAGGCAATCCAAAAAGAAATGACGATACACGGACAAGAGCCCGTAACTTTCGAAGATGTGAAGGACGAAATATTCGACATGGTGAAGCCAGCTGATCCGTGCAAAATAACGCTACAGGATCTTCTTTCATGGTGAGAAATTCAACGTTTTCCATTAAATAATTAGTTTTCAAAATTTTTTATATTTAAAATCGAATTAAGAAAAATCGAAATTTGGAATTATCGTTGCAGTGGCCAAGGCGACACTATGGTCAGCATTTTGATCGAATTCCATGGATTCTGGGCGTACGAGAATCGCGAAGCAATGGCTGCCGATACCGGCGACGAATCCTCCCACGTGTGATGAAGAAAATAAATGAATTGTTCTGTTTTTGTTGTGAGGAATTTCGAAAGAATTTCCTGTCTGTGTATTTCGTACGATTTTTTCATTAAAATTAAGAAAAAAAAAAAACAAACATAAAACTTGTCACGACGTTTATTCATTTCCCATGTGAACCGATTTTTTTTTCCCCATCACAAAAGCCTGACGATTCTGGAGACAAATACGATTTTCTGTTTTTCGACATTTCGCTGCATCGTTGCATGTGCAATTTTGAGCTTTTCGTAGAAAAAAAATGCATCGATATATTTCCGTGAAATCGAAGACAAAATTCCAAAACTTTATTTTCGTATTATAAGCTTGGCACGTACGTAAATGACGATGGATTTCATCGGAAACATTACCGCTGTTGCCGGTTAGATAACTGCTATCGTAGCGAAGTTGCGATGACGGAAACCATAACCTCAAAAAATGTGGACAACAATGTGAATTTTGAGGAAAATAAATTGTCGATTAAATTAGTAGTATGGCTTCGAGCAAGGAGACAGAAAAAAGCAAAGTTAAAAAAGAACGTGCATACCTCGGGAATACACAAGCTCTCAACCCTCTGAGCAATCCATGTATCAAGGTGCATTGACCATCGCGTTTAATTCGTGATAAAAAACGATCCTAAGGATCGAAGTGTCACATTTATACAAAATGACAATTTCAAAGATTATTACGTAAAACTTTCAGGAACACGATTTATCGTTAAAGTGTACGACTGAGAATTACGAAGACAAGGATGTCTGCAAAGCGTATTTCGTCAACTACAGAACGTGCAAACGATTTTGGGTAATTTACTAATTCACGATCTTTTTCTCGGCACGTACCACAAACTTTTTTTCTTTCACACTAAAAAAAAACGTTCAAAAATCATCAACGTCCTCGCAGAAATGATCAAATGGGCCAAAAAATTCTGCACCATCAGTTCGCAACTCGATTCGCTGGAAAAATTCATTTTCCACAAATCCCTCGACTCGAATTTCCATCATTTCGTTCCTTTTTTTTTTTAGGACTCTGTTATCCAGGAACGCAAATTGGCCGGCATAAAACCTTACCTTCCACTCCCCGAGGATAGAGAAGAAATAAGAGCCAAAGCGCTGGGTCGCAAATAATACCCATCCATATGTATATTACCGATAGTTATGCAAATACATAATTACGTACACTTTGTCGTTTAATCGTAACGTGTGAAACTCAATTATTAGAGAAAAACATGACTTACCATAGATTACGACCCATTAAGCGCCAAGAAAACAGGAATTTCTCCTTTTCCTCGAATCTCAAAAATGTGATAATTCTGAGGAAATTTTAATTAACATTCAATTTTTAATTTTTTTTTATTTTCGAATTGCGAGATTCAAAAAAAGTGAAAATTCTTTTTTTTTCTCTGGAGAATGTTCCTCTTGGCTGGCCTCTTCCCTNCGGAACGGGCACCCTGACGGGCGTCTTTCTCGAGCGAGTTTTTCAAGAGTGTCTCACCTACGAAGGCGAGATGGACTACAAAACGTATTTGGATTTCGTTCTCGCCCTTGAAAACCGCCACGAGCCCCAAAGTCTTCATTACCTTTTTCGCATTCTCGACATCAACAATCAAGGATACCTCGACACCTTTTGCCTCAATTATTTTTTCCGGGTATATTTCCTTTCAATCGCAATCTCAATCGCGCTTCTCGATTCTTCATTTTGATTCTGGGTCAAATTGACCCATGGCGAATCTGCACTCTAGGACCATTTTAAAAAACGTATTTCGTTACTGGGTCAATTTGACCCGAGCTGGATTTAGTATTTGCGCTCCAGGAGCATTATAAGAAACGTATTTTGTTACTGGGTCAAATTGACCCGAGCTGGATTTAGCATTTGCGCTCCAGAAGCATTATAAGAAACGTACTTTGTTACTGGGTCAATTTGACCCGAGCTGGATTTACTATTTGCGCTCCAGAAGCATGAAAGAAGCTTACTTTGTTACTGGGTCAATTTGACCCGAGCTGGATCTAGTATTTGCGCTCCAGAAGCATTATAAGAAGCTTACTTTGTTACTGGGTCAATTTGACCCGAGCTGGATCTAGTATTTGCGCTCCAGAAGCATTAAAGAAGCTTTCTTTGTTACTGGGTCAATTTGACCCGAGCTGGATTTAGTATTTGCGCTCCAGAAGCATTATAAGAAGCTTACTTTGTTACTGGGTCAATTTGACCCGAGCTGGATTTAGTATTTGCGCTCCAGAAGCATTATAAGAAACGTACTTTGTTACTGGGTCAATTTGACCCGAGCGGTATTTAGTATTTGCGTTCCAGAAGCATTATAAGAAACGTACTTTGTTACTGGGTCAATTTGACCCAAGCTGAATTTAGTATCTGCAGTGAAGAAGTGTTGTAAGAAACGTACTATGTTACTGGGTCAATTTGACCCAAGTTTATACGGAAATTATAATGGAGAGCCTCGTGAGCAGCTTCAGCTTTTTTGTTGAATTAAAATGGCGACTTTTTGCAGGCAATCCAAAAAGAAATGACGATACACGGACAAGAGCCCGTGACTTTCGAAGATGTGAAGGACGAAATATTCGACATGGTGAAGCCAGCTGATCCGTGCAAAATAACGCTACAGGATCTTCTTTCATGGTGAGAAATTCAACGTTTTCCATTAAATAATTAGTTTTCAAAATTTTTTATATTTAAAATCGAATTAAGAAAAATCGAAATTTGGAATTATCGTTGCAGTGGCCAAGGCGATACAATGGTCAGCATTTTGATCGAATTCCATGGATTCTGGGCGTACGAGAATCGCGAAGCAATGGCTGCCGATACCGGCGACGAATCCTCCCACGTGTGATGAAGAAAATAAATGAATTGTTCTGTTTTTGTTGTGAGGAATTTCGAAAGAATTTCCTGTCTGTGTATTTCGTACGATTTTTTCATTAAAATTAAGAAAAAAAAAAAACAAACATAAAACTTGTCACGACGTTTATTCATTTCCCATGTGAACCGATTTTTTTTTCCCCATCACAAAAGCCTGACGATTCTGGAGACAAATACGATTTTCTGTTTTTCGACATTTCGCTGCATCGTTGCATGTGCAATTTTGAGCTTTTCGTAGAAAAAAAATGCATCGATATATTTCCGTGAAATCGAAGACAAAATTCCAAAACTTTATTTTCGTATTATAAGCTTGGCACGTACGTAAATGACGATGGATTTCATCGGAAACATTACCGCTGTTGCCGGTTAGATAACTGCTATCGTAGCGAAGTTGCGATGACGGAAACCATAACCTCAAAAAATGTGGACAACAATGTGAATTTTGAAGAAAATAAATTGTCGATTAAATTAGTAGTATGGCTTCGAGCAAGGAGACAGAAAAAAGCAAAGTTAAAAAAGAACGTGCATACCTCGGGAATACACAAGCTCTCAACCCTCTGAGCAATCCATGTATCAAGGTGCATTGACCATCGCGTTTAATTCGTGATAAAAAACGATCCTAAGGATCGAAGTGTCACATTTATACAAAATGACAATTTCAAAGATTATTACGTAAAACTTTCAGGAACACGATTTATCGTTAAAGTGTACGACTGAGAATTACGAAGACAAGGATGTCTGCAAAGCGTACTTCGTCAACTACAGAACGTGCAAACGATTTTGGGTAATTTACTAATTCACGATCTTTTTCTCCGCACGTACCACAAACTTTTTTTCTTTCCTACTAAAAAAAAACGTTCAAAAATCATCAACGTCCTCGCAGAAAATCATCAAATGAGCCAAAAAATTCCGCATCATCAGTTCGCAACTCGATTCGCTGGAAAAATTCATTTTCCACAAATACCTCGACTCGAATTTCCATCATTTCGTTCCTTTTTTTTTTTAGGACTCTGTTATCCAGGAACGCAAATTGGCCGGCATAAAACCTTACCTTCCACTCCCCGAGGATAGAGAAGAAATAAGAGCCAAAGCGCTGGGTCGCAAATAATACCCATCCATATGTATATTACCGATAGTTATGCAAATACATAATTACGTACACTTTGTCGTTTAATCCTAACGTGTGAAACTCAATTATTAGAGAAAAACATGACTTACCATAGATTACGACCCATTACGCGCCAAGAAAACAAGAATTTCTCCTTTTCCTCGAATCTCAAAAATGTGATAATTCTGAGGAAATTTTAATTAAAATTCAATTTTTAATTTTTTTTATTTTCGAATTGCGAGATTCAAAAAAAGTGAAAATTATTTTTTTTTTCTGGAGAATGTTCCTCTCGGCTGGCCTCTTCCCTATTTGATAAAGTAAATCTTTCAAGATTGCCAAATACGGGATATCCAGGGAACAGGATTCATTGAAAATTTTGATTGAATTTTTGGAAAAGAAATATTCAGTCTATTTATTTTTTGAGCAATTTTTCCAAATTCTGGACACAAAAAAAAATTGCATTGATTTTGTACGAAAAATAAAAATGTTATTCGTGGGAGCAATTGGTAATGAGAGATTTGCATAAAATATTGGAAGCTTAAAAAATAAATATTGAGTCAGTTCAAATTTTGAGCGATTTTTTAAAAATTCTGGACACAAAAAAAATTGATTTTATACGGAAAAAAAAATAATTCGTGAGAGCAATGGGTAATGAGAGATTTGCAGAAAATATTGGAAGCTTAAAAAATAAATATTGAGTCAATTCACTTATTTTGCGATTTTATAAAAATTCTGGACACAAAAACAATTAATTTCGTACGAAAAAAAAAATTATTCGTGGGAGCAATGGGTAATGAGAGATTCACAGAAAATATTGGAAGCTAAAAAACTAAATATTGAGTCAATTCACTTATTTAGCGATTTTATAAAAATTCTGGACACAAAAACAGATTTTGTACGATAAAAAAAAAATTATTCGTGGGAGCAATGGGTAATGAGAGATTCACAGAAAATATAGGAAGCTTAAAAAATAAATATCGAGTCAATTCACTTATTTAGCGATTTTATAAAAATTCTGGACCCAAAAACAGATTTTGTACGATAAAAAAAAATTATTCGTGGGAGCAATGAGGGATTGGCAGAAAACATTGAAAGCGGTAAACTCTGGCTTTACGCGGCACAAATTTATTACAAGAAAAATAGGTGATTAAATAAAAGAAAAAAAAAAGATCACCTTACAGTTTACATTTGGTAACATTTTGTTTTATGAGATAGGCCTAAATTCAGTGTCCTTCATAGTCAATGTACATTAAAGATAATGTGGTCGATCTCGGGTGTTGAGCAAGATCGAAAAATGTCACGCTCAGTGATTATTTCTTAGCATTTTGTCCATAGATTTATATATATACACGATTTCATTTGAGCCACACACTTGGAGAATATAATACATCGTTTATAGATAGAGATTTCAGTTTGTTTTGTTGAGACTAGTTTGTACATATTCTTCTCAGTTGCAATGATACCGTATCACTCCTTCGACTGGAATCGAAGCACTCGGTTGCTCGTTTTATCTTAAACCCGATTATTTGATCGTCAAAGCAAATTAATTTTCCAACCAAAGAAAAAAAAACAAAAAAAAAAGTTCCTTGCGTTGTTTATCGGTCGGAAATGCAAAAAATGCACAAAAGTGTCACGTCTATTCGGTGGTCTCTGTAGATCGAGCCTCCACAAAAATCTCATCGTAAATTTTCCTAAATTTAATTTTTTTTTGTACGACGAAAAATTCAAATTTTTAAATAAAATTGGCCAAAAATTATTTTTCGCGTTTTCCGACGATTATCGGCAGTTTCCGCGATTTCCAAAAATCTCAATGAAAATCGAAACCGCAAGAATCACGCGCGGTTCCCTTACAACGAAGTTTGATCGGTTTTTCCCCAACAGCTGTCATCGTGCTCGATAAATAATAAAATTTCACGACGTCACGCGACAAAGCTGCAGTTTTTTTTTTTCATTTCTTACCAAAAAAATTCTCAATCGCGTTTGTTCGTTTTTCTCGCTAAATTTTCGTTAATTGCTCCTCCTCGTTCGTGGGACACGTTTGCGGTCTGTCAATCCACCGCTTCGTGTCCCANAAAAAAAAAAAAAAAAAAAAAAAAAAACAAATTTTCGTTGCGCAAAATAAATGCAACGAAAATTCGAGGCAATCGAAATCGCCATTCGTCTAAACGGGGCTTACGAAAATAATCCCCGATGAGAAACAGTCTCACGAATATTTCCTCGCAGGTGAAAACGAAATTTAAAAAAATAAAAAAATTGAGAGAAAAATAATAATAATTAGTTTGCTATAAAAAAAAAACGTCCGAGGGACGATGCACAATGAAAACGAAGAGCGTGCCTTAAAGTTTGGACATTGTCCAATAACCAAATCCAAAAACTGGCAGTAAGAAAGTCACAGTGACCCGTAACAACAAAAAGAACGGACTAGTAAAAAGAGAACAAGATAAAAGTGAGATTGCGGGATTGAGAAAGTGGAGAAACTCGACAAATATTTCGAGGAAATAATCTGTGGCACGAAACGGCAATAATAATGTAAAAGGCATCGATTCAACTAGCGGAATCTACGCGAGGCTAAGGAATTTGTGACGTAGATGAATAAATGGCTTGCGGAGAAAATGGACCGAAAGAAATTTGCACGAATTAGTCGATTCCGCGTAGAAATGAATAATTGTGCGAAAAAGTAAAGACTGGATAATTATCCAGTCGATTGGTTGTTGATTTTTGTTTTTCGCAATTGTTGTTTGTGATTATTTCGTCGCGATATGATTTTTTTTCGAATTTCTTACTCAATTATCGACTAAACGGGAAAAAAACATTTTTTCACCAACTTTTGAAAGTGTGATGTGTCTTCTACGTCAGTTGGTGGTTCGTACATATCAATGCACGAACTTCAGATCTCTAAGTCTCCCCAGATTCTTTTCCTTCTTCGCATATTCATTTCCCTTTGTAATTGGTTGTTGGTTTTCATTCTCTCTTCGTTCTTAACATGCATCGTCGGCAAGCAGTCATTCGGAGTGTTCCCTTATGCGGAATGTATTGATACGAAAGTGATGACACATTTGACGGACCTGGAAACACGATTTTTCACTTCAAATTTTTTTTTCAGTTTTTTTTACATAAAAAATTGTTTGCGAGCCCAAGTTCGTTAGAAAAAGTTGTTACAAATTGACTACAGAACAACATACTCAAAATCCAAGATTTTCCGAGGCAATCTGTATTTTTTATATAATAAACAAAATTTCGAAAAAATTTTACTCCCGATTTTTTTGAAGAACTGAATAAATAAAAAAAGAATAATTGTAAAATTGGAATAAGAGAAATTAATTCAATGAAAATTCTTACCACACACGTGCCGTAGTGTATATGGGCAGCCAAAGCAAGAAAAGCCACAAAGTACATGATTTCAAGTTCGTAGCTTGGCAAGATGTACGAAAATATTGCAGCTGCGCCAATGGGCAACAAAATCCATGGTAAGACTTCGCATCTGGTGTTACTCATTTGTGATACGATCAATCGACACTGTGAAAAAATATCATCGGATCACCGTGAATCACAGATTGTAGAAATTTCGATAAAACTTGAAAATTTCCAATTTCCAGAATTAACCGAATTTAGTGGAAATTCCAAATTCTGTTTTTACTTCAATTAAGAAAATTTATTGAATTAATTAAATGAACTAATTAATGAATTAATTAAATTTATTAAATTAATTAATTCAATTAAATTTATAATTAATTAAATTTATTAATTTAATTAATTANCTAATTAATGAATTAATTAAATTTATTAAATTAATTAATTCAATTAAATTTATAATTAATTAAATTTATTAATTTAATTAATTAATTAAAATAATTATTAAATTATTATTAAAATAATTAATCATTATTAAATTATTTAATTAATTAAATTTATTAATTAAATTAATTAAATTAATTAAATAATTAGTCAAATAATTGCAGAATTATTGAAAAGTGTATACGGACAATAATAATTGGAAATTGAGGCAAACGACTCACGCATATATTTGAGAATATCGTTCCAATAGCGAAATAAATGATTCTCGGATCTTTATCGAGGATGTCAATCTGCGAATGCGTTACCCAAAAAGTAGCAATGGCCATAAGTACAGCCAGAGGCACGAGAGGCCTTGTGGCTTCTAGCAGAGTCCTATTTTTTCCAGTTTTGTCTCTGTAAGACCTGAGGCACACAAGCAACAATTTTAATACCCAATTTTGTTATGAATTTAGAAAAACTGACCCTCGTTTTAACTTGGAATGGTATTCGTACTTGTAAATGTTCCACAAAACAACCGGCAGGTTCGAAACTATTGCGCTCACGTAGAGCAACATTTCGAACATTATTCCCGCTGATATCCCACCCGGCAGCTCGAATTTCCATGCTTCGTGGCCACCGATACTCGTCAGTATGAACACGATGATCGTCGCCTACGAACAAGGCAGCGAAAAAAAAAAATGTGACGATAGAAAAATTTTCTTGAGGTTTATTCGCGTGGAGAAAAAAAATCGTGATAATTACTTAATTGTGAGGAAACTAGAGGGTGGAGTCTAGTTTCTAGAAATTGCCCAAAAAAATTGATAACCAAGAAACTTGACGATGTATTTTTACGATTTTATGAGCAAAAATGTTGAGAATCGAAAATTTAATTCTCTCAGTAAGAATTTCGAGCGTTCGAGTCTTCGGAAAAAATAATTCTTTCAATTTTTCGTTTCTTTATGATATTTGCAACGAATTATTTCAAAAACTAGCGACGGGTAGATGAAAAAATAGCAACTTCTCGTTTTTGAAACATTTGCAAAATTGGCAAATGATTTTTTTTTCGTTTTCTTCGACAGCGTGGACGTACGATCAATTTAATTTCTTCGTTTCGAGAATATGAAATGCTGGAAATAATTCCAACATCAAATCGCAATGAATTCGTGAATGAAATGGAAAATTGAATTGGAATTTATTTGACGATTCGTTTCCATCGTCTCCGAAGAGAGTTTCGAGCAAAAAATTGAAAAATTTTGACTAAAAAATGCAGAAAATCGTTTATAACTCGGAGATTATTTTCCCAATTTTTGTGGCAATTTTGCAGCGGAAAAAATGCGTCATTTCGTGTGCAAACTCACCAGCATCGAGGCGTCGTAACCCCAAGGCAAAAAAAGTACTCCGGTGTTGTATTTTTCCCAATGACTGAGATAAAAATTGACAAAAACGTTCCAGAGTATAAAATACATTCGGAGCGGAGAGACGCTGTATTCGCATCTGCCAAACACCGAATACATGCAAACGGTGATCAACATTGCGGTCCAACTGTCGAGCCCATGATCGAACAGTTCTCCCAATGGACCGGAAGTTTGGGTTCTTCTCGCTTGTTTCCCATCGATACCGTCTGCACAGCAATAAACAATCTCATTAGCTCCTCGTGGCATTGGATCCTCATGAATTTTCTTTGAGGCTGCATTTACAAAAGTTTGCCAGACTTTTGAAACGCAAAAATTGTCAAAAGCCTTTTTTTTTCTTCGATCGGACGAACGGCATAAAAAATTATCGAACCAGCAGCTTGATCGTTACGACACTTGGCCATGAGGAGGATAATTATCGCGAGAGTACTGCGCATGTTGTTTTTCGCAGTATTCTTGTTCCTTATTTTTAGTTTGTAAAAAAAAAAAAATTAAATTTCGCTTAAAAATATTAAGTCGTCGAGTAAAAATGCAAATATTCCGAATTTGCTCGAGATTGAAAAATGGAAAATTGAAATATTATCAAAACTTTGAGTTCGTTGTTAAAAAAAAAAAAAATTAAATTGAAAAAACATTTTTTTTCAATTTATTTTGATGATTATTTGCCGAATTTGCTTGAGTTGGAAAAATGGCAAGAAATATTATCAAAATTTTGAGTTCGTTGTTAAAAAAATAAAAAAATAAATAAATAAAAAAAACATTTTTTTTTTCAATTTATTTTGATGATTATTTGCCGAATTTGCTTGAAATTGAAAAATGGCAAATTGAAATTTCATCAAAACTTCGAATTCGTTGTTAAAAATAAAAAATGAAAGTAGAAAAATATTTTTTTTCAATTAATTTTGATGATTATTTACCAAATTTCTTTAAAATTTAAAAATTGCCAATGGAAATATTATCAAATGTTTGAGTTCGTTGTTAAAAAAAATTGAAATTAAAAAAATATTTTTTAAAAATTAATTTTGATGATTATTTTAGAAAAATACTTACCCAGCGTATAAGCCATGAATATATTAAAGGCAGCCAGTGCAAATACCCATTTAGGGATAGGAAGATATCCGGACTTGTCGTCGCTGGATGCATAAAAATAATAATCGTAACTGGCAAACATGAGGAAGTTGACAACGGTGAAGAGGAATCCGGAAAAAGTCAGTACGTTTGGAGCGACCCATTTCGGACAGTACTGCAAATACGACAAAACGAAATGAATCGTATAAGTGACGACGTGCATCATTGAAATGCAACGAAATCTCGAAAAATCAAGGAAAAATGAAAAAAAAAACAAAATTACAATTTACCTGTACGACTCGGTTCCAAAATGGGTGCATCAAGTAAATACTCAGAGGGCTCGTATCCAGGGAACTGTACTGTAAACCCACGAAGCGATAAACGCAGAATTAAAATGTGTTTTTTTTTTCTTCATCTCCAAAGTCTCGACGAGAATATTTTTGCTTCGTCCTTATAAATAATTAACGAGAGGATAGAAAGGGAATGACTTGCTTTTTTTTTCCACCGACAGTTTTTTATTATCTGCGATTTTTTATAATCGACACAAACGAAAAGTTGCTCGTCAACTTGACGAATATAACGAAGACAAATCTTCGTGTTAATGTCGCCGAAAAAAAAGTGTTTTGCCTTGTTGCAGCCCTGCACCAAGTTATGCAAAAAAAAAAGTGGATATCCGAGACACTTAATTGGCGCCAATATCCACTTCGAAAGGCTAATGTGATTGCATAATCACCTCGCCTTTTTGCTTGTCACGAATTATTATTGTGTTTCAACTGTTACAGTTCGAGGACGATTAGCAACAAAGTCGATTGTCAATTTGGTTTTCCTTCACCGTCGCTGGCTCGCGGTAATTGAAATTCTCAAATTTTTTTTTTTTAAATGTTCCGAATGACCTTGGTTTTTGGGCGATTCCTACAAAATTCAAATTATCCTCGAAATAAAATTCCAATTGTGTAAAAAAAAAAAAAATCTATTTTTTTTTCTGCAAGTTTCATTTTTTCTGATTAATTTCATTTTGTGTTTTTTTCTATTATTTCGAAAAAATAGGAGAAAGGAGTTTTCTCCCCCTTAAGAACGCGTGCCTGGATCGACAACATCACGAGAACGCGATAGTGAATCTATCCTTTCGAATCATCACACTCAACTGCTCGTTTCGTTGATGAGTTGCAAATCGACGTGTTTAGGATTTTTCGTAAAAAAATTTCTGGCTGTCGACAAAAAAAAATTCTTAATTTTCTTTTTTTTGCAACTTTTTAACGTAATGTGACGTATCGAGAGACGCAGCAGTGGCTGGACGCCAAGTTTAAACGAAAAAGTTCAATTTACACGCGTTTTCATGGGGATAATAAAAAATATTTCAAATTCTCAACGTCGGAACATTTTTCTTCATAGAAAACTGTTAGTTTCGGTGGCAAGAACGTTTGTGCAAAATTTTCAAAGAATCCTAAGTCGTTTCGTTAAAAAACTGAGATTTTACGAAATTCTACAATTTCGAAATGTATTTTTCATTTTTCTTGGCTCGAAAATGAAATAAAAGTCATGAGCCCATTAGCTCGATCCACGATTCTCTAGACAAAGTTTCGTTACAAAAAATGGCGAGTTTTTTTACTCATAATAATGTTGAATAATCAATAATCCTGTGGCATCAACATTTCGATGTTTCCGAGTGCAAAGGAATAGCAAAAAAAAGGCATAAAATCGATGTCGAAACTCTTTGGTAATGAGACGAAAAATATTCGTCGAAATCATCGTAAAAAAAATGCCAGAACGCGAGCTTAATGCAGTTTTCAGAATTCTAGAAAACGCTTCCCCGAAAAAAAACAATTTCGGAGGCGGAATCGTAGAGAAAAAAGCTCGAAGGCTTTCGTATTCGCGATCGTGCGGTAAAAACTTGTCAACGGTTTATAAACAGAGTTCTGGGGTCCGGAGCCTAAACAGCATTTTGCGCCGGAAGAATGCACACACTCGAGGGTTATTCTTCGAATTTGTAAATAATGAATTTTTAGCGTCGCGAGGAAATGAAAAATCAGGGCGGAATGTCGTACGAGCAATGACGTATTAATTCGATAAGAAAAAATGTCGTAATCGATGGAATAAATGTTATGAAAATGCGATACATCGATGGAGGATTGTGCATGTATATGTATATCGACGTACCTTGTAATTCTCGAAGCCTGTGAGATGCTCCTGCGATAGGTACTTGACGTCGATACTAAATTTCGGCATGATCGGGCTTGTCAGAATGTTTGATTTGTTTGAAAAAATCCTTGACCACTACGCAGTTCCGGGATCGAATGAGATTTTAGTCGGAACCGGCGATAGCAACTATTTTATTGCGGAATGATTAAGCCCCTCGCGTTTAAGTTAGTGGATTACATCGAGAAGCAGAGATATGTACGAGATCCGTTTGTACACACACTAGCGCAATGGCAGGCTTTGCCGGAGCGACTAATACCGAGGAATGAGAAAATAAACAAAACTAAATATTCTCGACACTCATTTTCTTCACGTATTTAACTATTTATTTATCGAGCTGACACATTTTATTTCGTTTTACTCACGAAACGCGATCTCGTGAAACGCGAGCAGAGCAATTATTTGTCTCTACGGATCGTACGCGTGCGCTAGTCTGCTGCGAGCTAGGATACCGAACTATATATACCAGCGACACTAGCGACACCTGCACACACTCGTTGACCACGCTTTTCGAATATTTCCATTTTTTCGGAAACTAACAGTCTGTCGCGTCTGTAAAATCAATTAAAACGTCGCTTCGATAATATCGAGGGAGAAAAATCAACGTGAAAAGAAGCGACAAAGTTTAGACTCGGATTTTTCGAATTTTCCACTTAGCAGCGTTTCGTCGAAATCAATCTGATATTCGGTCGATCATTTTTTCGCGATGTATCGCTTGCTCGGTCGGTAAAAATCCCTCGCACACGCGTTTCAGTTCGAGAGACTGAAAATTTTAAGAAAAATATTATCAGTTGCACGTTGTTCCGATTTCGCCAGACAAGAAGATGGAACTTTTCCTTTTCTCTACTTTTGTGTATCCAAAAAGTAGATACACCTTTTTCTCACCAAAAAACACTTTATTTTTTCTGGTAAAACGGGAACAACGTGCAACTGTTGCATCATTGCTCCGTTACCGACGCGCTTAGTTTGTGTCCGAAAAAACGAGGAAAATGGTGGCGGAAGGCTCTCTAGCGGGGAGCGCGGCAACTACGCGACGCAGCGTCACGTGCAAGTGTCAGTGGACTTTTGAGCCAACGGGTGTACAGAAGGAGCGAAAGAGTGAGTGGGAGCGAGAGAGAGAGAGATATACAGCTAGAGAAATAAAACGTGATCGAGTTTTGAGGATAAAATTGTATGAAATGGATTGAGAATGGTGCGTGGTCGATCGAACGAATAATGAGCGATTTTGGAGCTCCGGTGGACTTATGAGATCGTGAAAAATTAGAGGCTCTCGTTTCTTTCTCGTAAATTAGTACAGCGTGAATATAAATATGGGAGTGTGTGTTTAGGAACGCTCGTACATGTTGACCAATCACTGCTCACTCTGACACACCCTTAAAGTGTCCGGATTTTTTTGTTTTTCGTTTTCGAATGCAAGGGGGAGACAGTCAACAATCGGGATCACTCACTCGTCGTCGAGGAGCCAAAAAATCACATTTACATTTTGTTTTTACAATTCGTTAACTTGTATTATACACATTGTTTGTTTGTTTTGTTGTTGTTGTTGTTTTAAGCATCTTTATCCGCGCATCATCGACACGTTAACCGTACCGCGAGCCAAATAACCATGGTGAGTCATTTTCTCTGACCCCTTTTTCGATCCTTTTCATTTCCTTTTCGTTCTCCTCGTATTTACAACCTTTTCTTCATCGGAATCTCAAAAACGAGAATGGAATTGTGCTGATTACGATGAACCGATGAAATTTGTGTAAAAATTCGATCCCGAACGGAGCGATCACGAAATATCGTTCTGGAAATTCTTTCTAACGCAGGAAATCTCGTCACCTAACCCAGAAGATCGCAAATGTCAAAATGGTGAACGGGATCAAGAAAATAACGAGAAATCTTTTGTAAATCAACGTTTTTTCGATACAACTTATTCGTACAACTGTTTTTTATCAATATTCTTGTTTCTAAACTAAAAAATTCTGCTCTGCTTGTCACGTCCGTACTCACCTTACGTTTCTCGTCTTTTTTTCTCCATTTTTCCGTTCCTCCTTTTTTGCTTGCTCGATTTACAGACCGAACAACAAATGGATTGCGCCCTCGATCTCATGAGGAGACTCCCCCCTCAACAGATCGAAAAAAACCTCAGCGATCTCATCGACTTGGTCCCTTCGCTCTGCGAAGATTTGCTCTCCTCCGTCGATCAACCACTCAAAATTGCCAAGGACAAAGAGTCCGGAAAGGATTATCTCTTGTGCGACTATAATCGTGACGGAGATTCTTACAGGTCAGTTGATAAAAATCCCAATCGATCCAAAAAATCGTCACCAAAATTAACCGCAAAAACGTTCGTTTCCAAAGCGCGGAATAAATTTTTTTTCGAAGCCTAAAATCGTGTTTTCCAAAAAATCGACAAATCGCTGCGACAAAAATGAATCGTCTGCCAGGGATTTTGTATTTATGGGGGAAATTGATAAATTCTTTGGTATCGGCAGGTCTCCGTGGAGCAATACGTACGATCCTCCGCTGGAAGACGGCTCGATGCCTTCGGAGAGATTGAGGAAGTTGGAGATCGATGCGAATCATGCGTTTGATCAATATCGCGAGTTATATTTTGAGGGCGGAGTATCTTCGGTTTATCTGTGGGACTTGGATCACGGTTTTGCCGGTGTCATTTTAATCAAGAAAGCTGGCGACGGTTCCAAGAAAATCAAAGGTTGCTGGGACTCGATACACGTTGTGGAGGTCCACGAGAGAACGACCGGACGAATGGCTCATTACAAACTCACTTCCACCGCGATGCTGTGGCTACAAACGAATAAGCATGGCTCGGGGACCATGAACTTGGGAGGAAGTTTGACCAGACAGGTAAGAAAGCGAAAAGTCGGCAAAATTTCCTCATTATCCAACTCGAGCTCGTAGTTTCTTGGAATTTCAAAAATTTTACTTTTCTCCGTTCGAGTACACACTGGGTCATTTTGACCCGGTAAAAAAAAGTCCCCAATTCTTTGGCATTCAATATGCAACGAATGATTTGGCTTGTATTTGCGTAAAAAAAAAAAAAAAAAGCAAAAATTGCATAATTACTGGATTGCGAGCATTTGAAAAACGCTTCGGGTCAGATTGACCCGAATTTGTGGCCATGAAATATGGAGATACTACAAAAAACGTCTCTGGTAAAAAAAAAAACAAAAAATTCACATTTTTACCGGAATACAGAAAATTGAAAAACACACTGGGTCAGATTGACCCAAAAATTTTGGGCCTCACAATATTTATTTACTCCAAATTAAAAAAAAAAATTTTAAATCCACATTTACCGAGATACAGCGAATGGAAAAACGCCTCGGGTCAATTTGACCCAGTGTGCGTTCAAATGGTCGACTCAATATTTGACCCAGTTTTTGAAAAAACTCGGAAAATCGTCCAACAGCAGAGACTCAGTCCCAAAAATTGCGAAAAGTTTATGAAAAATTAGCAAAACTGAAAAATGAGAAAAATTGAATTTTGTGAGCGCAGGTTGAGCAAGACGCGACGATAAGCGAAACGTCGCCGCACATTGTGAACATTGGTCGTATGGTTGAGGACATGGAAAACAAAATTCGAAACACGTTGAACGAGATATATTTCGGAAAGACGAAAGACATTGTGAACGGTCTGCGGTCGTTGCAGTCGTTAGCGGATCAGAGGCAGCAGGCGGCACTGAGGCAGGATTTGGCAGCGGCGCTTCAAAGGCGAAATGCGAACAACTGATCCGACGTAACGCAAGAAAACTTCGATTACGATTGTGATTAGGGCCGAGAGAGGTAAAAAAAAAACGTGGGAGGGAGGGGGTGACAAAAATGCGGAGAGAAGGAAAAAAAAATGATACAACAGAAATAACAGGAGACTCGAAAAAAAACAAAAAACAACAAAAAAAGAAAAAACATCTAACCCATTAAGTTGCTATACACTTTGTTACTGTCTAGATTAACGAAAACTAAAATGAAGAAGAAAAAAGTAATGCAGGGAATTTATTATGGGGCTACGCGACAGGACACTCTTCAATTTAATCCTTTTTTTCTTCTTTATATTTTTCTCTCACACACTCCTTTATTATATTACGTTATTGTTTGTTCGGAACTTGCAATCACTGCTGCTCAGACACTCGCTGGCATTCAACATGTTACGTTACGAAGTGAATAGAAAATGTATTTCTATAAATAAATTTCATTTTGTTACGAAGACGACATCCACGTTATCGGCGCAAATGTCTGTACTCGATTACTCGTGGCTCGTTTTTTTTTTCTTCATTTTTCTTCCTAATTTTGAATTTTTATTTTTTTTATTTTTTTTATTTTTTTTATTTTTTTTAAGGATTTTGGTTTCTCGTGTTGCCTCTTGAGAAGCTCCCTAAAAAGCCTTGGGTGCCTTGGTTCGTTGGTCAAAAGCGCAAATCGTTNATGGAATTTTTTTTTTTTTTTTTTTTACTTTTCGTTTGCATCGCAAGTGAAGAGAATTTTTTCACTGGAGACTTTGACATTTTCACACGCTATGGAATTAGCGAAATAATCATTATTATCGTCGTTATCCATGAACTTCTAAATGGTATACTTTGTTGAAATATTATAAAGATGTATAGTGTCGATTCGAGGTCAAGATACTACGGATCTTTGCTTGTGAATATTAAAACGTGATTTTTTTTTTCTTTTTTTTTTTTTTCCTAATTTCAAAGTAATTTGCTGTAATTAATTTTTTACGGGGGCTAAGCAGGGAGGCGGGGAATAAAAACGGATTTTTCAATCGTGACGAGATCGTGGAAAAAAAAAACGTCGAAATGTTTCGTGAATTTGAATAATTTTGATTTTTTTTTGGTGGAAATTGCGGAGTACGTGAAAATCATTGTCGCTGCGCAATTTTTTCCTCGCCAATTATTTTTTCCGTGAATTTTTGGGATTGTGTAAAATTTTTCTGGTTTTTTTCGGTTTTTTGTGACGAAGAATCGTGCGTTTTTATTCTCCGCCGAGAAATTACACGATCGACGCCTCGAAAATGAGTCCAAAGGATTTTTTTTTTTTTTTTGGGTTTGA
>JBAJMU010000007.1:2173499-2186632 GCA_037952995.1 Hyposoter didymator
TATTTTGGCGCTCGCCGTTTTGACGTTCGACATTTTTGACGTTCGCTATTTTGTATTTCGAATTTTTAGTCATTTGAAAAATTTCATTTCGACTTTCTTACTTTTCTTTTATTTCATTTCATGAATACCAAAATTCCGAATTATTAGCTGTTCGACAATTTGGTTATTCGTAATATTAACCCCCACCCAGTTTATGACCAAATCTGGTGAAAATAATGAGCCGATTCATTCGTTTCAAGCCTTCAACTACAAACTCGGTCCGTATACCCTTCGAAACCTTCAACTTGGAATTTCAATGATAAAATTGTAGAAAAATAATATTTTTTCATAAATTTTTGATCGAATAAATGGAGCGATCGGTCGTGTTTGGCCGGAGAGGAATGAGCCAGGTTTACAGACCGAGTGTCGAAGGTTGAGCAAACGGGAATGGTTGATAATTTTTATAAAAATGCCAAACAAGTTCGAAAAATGAGCAGAAGCGATTTTTCCAAAGCGGCAAAGGGAAGAATGAAAAAAAAAGTGAAGTTTGAAAAATTACAGAAAAGGTCGATGGAGCGATTTGAAAATTTGGTAATCCTGTAATTAGGCAATCGGAGGGAAGCAATTGTCGATTCTAATAGTTGGAGGGCATATCGTAATTGAGTTTTAATTGCGAAATAACGAGATGTATTTATTTACCAAAGTGTCCAATACTGATTTGTCCCATTTGAGGGGCTTGGCAGGACTCGGGGCATTCTTCTTGTTGGGACTGGAATTGCTTTTCCATCTGTTGCTGCCACAACCGCTCGTTCCCGGTTGAGGATCGTAGCCCGATTTAACTTGTTCGTTCATTCTGGCCTGGATTTTTTCAGCTTTGCTTTCGACTGGCTTTACCACAGATGGATGTGACAAATCGTCCTCCCAATTGTTTATCTCAGAAGCAAGGGCCGCCAAGCGGTTCAAACGAGCTTTGGCGTTCTTCGGCGCTTCTCGGACAATTCGCGTTTCATCTTCCGCCGTGAATTTCTCCTCGTTCTTGTGTATCGGCGAGCTCAGCTCACGGCTACTGTCGTCTGAAATCCAAAGGGCACAGAGTTCAACGATAATTACATCCGAACAGAAGCGGCAGAGATAAACGAACCTGCCCATCCCGCTCACGTGTAATAATCGTGTCGATCGTGGCAAGAAACATTTTTAATCACGATCTCCGCAAGGACATTGAATTCCCATTTATTTATCGTTTTTGTTTGTTTGATGGATTTCCGCAGTCGCGTCGTACCTGAGTAGAGATGCCCGAGCCTTTGGAGTTTTGATCTCGCACTGGTTACGACGTTATCTCCATTTTCCTTGTTCAATGAGCCGTTTTCGCGCGCCACGTGTTTCGTCCCCGGCGAGCCTGTTTTTCTCTGCGATTTTACGGGACTCTGTTTCGTTGCCGGCGAGGACGGAGTAGCGGGCGATTTCCCCGCCGTTTTTGATACAGTTTGTACTGTAACTGAAATATCCGCTGTTATTGATTCAAATTTTTCTAAGCGCGGAGAAATTTCGTTGAATTTCGCTCTTTAAATCAATTTCGAAAAATTTTCATATCCGATTCAATGAAAACGTTGAGAATAAACGCCCGTTATGTCGCAAACAGTACAAACCTGGAGCCTGGGCCAGAATTGCATTCGCATCTTTAAGGGGGCTGCGTCTTTTTTTCAAATCGTGTCCCGCGTTGGACAGCTGCGTGTCCAATTTTTCTCTTCTCGCTTTTGCGCGTTCCAGCATGCGCTACAAATTAATCGTTTTATTCGACAAGAAAAAACGACGGCGCGTAGGGCGGCGCTTGGGAAATCGTTAAATCGAATCTCGCGTGAAACGTAACAAAGTCATGGAAATGAAATGTTTTTTTTTTCAAAAATTGCAACAGCAACGTAAAGGGTTTTCGGATTTTTTTTTTTGAGGTTATAACCCCAAAATTAGAGAAAATTGTGAACGGAGTGAATTTAGAAAGAACGATAACGAAAATGAAACGAAACGGGAGACGTCGTGGGCACGTGCGATTCATTGGAAAAAATACGTAAATTTTAGTTACCTGGGTAAAGGGATCCATTGTGTAAAAGGACGCGCAGTAGTACGAGATTCGCGGTCAATGTCCCGGCTGTTTACTAACACAAAGCTTCAGCGAGCCCTTCGCTTCGTAACTGCGTCTGAATACTTTTTGTCACGAAAATGCGAGAAACAAAATTGGATAACGGAGAAAGAAAAAAACAAAAAGTGTAAACTGGCGGAGAGAGATTTTTGAAAAAGGGCAGGAATTCGTTAGGCAGGCGTAGTCCGATCGCCGTTGGCCGTTGAGCTTAAATCCAACCGCCGTGTCATTGGGACGCGAGGGGCTCGGAGAGTTAAAATCTTTCAACTCCGTGACAGTTTGACGCGTCGTTTTTCACTTTTCTTTTATTTTTTCACGATTTATACTCGATGTAGAACGAGACTCGCAAGTTTATGCGTGCGTCGATGGAAGAAAATGTTTATTCAAATATACGATTGTTTAGTGTAAAAGTTTAGACGCTGTCAAAGCGTCGGTGGTCGGCGTCGTTTTTCGCGTGCACGGATTTGCTCGAATGCTCGGCGGGCTCGGGGGGTTCGATCTGTACGTTTACTAAATGCGCACGCGCACGCATCCGCAACGGCGCGGGGGGTCACGCGACGCGAATGAGTTTTTTCGTTGAGGGGATTTTTGAAATGGAGCCATTCCATTGGCTACTATTTGCAGGACTATTTGGACCATTTGGTTCGTTACTTTTCACACCGCAGCAGCCATGCAGCGATTTTCTATCTGCACATATCTTTCCGCCGTCGATAAAAATATCGACAAATTTCTTATCGTAATCACGATAATCTTTCATCAGCTGTCATGCCATCCGCCTGGCCCTGTCCCGAAATAAGCCCGGTCAGTGCGCGACCACGCTGAAGTCGAGATCAGTGATTTCTCGTCGTTCGCGAAATTCCGTCTAGTATTATTGTGGCGAGCAGCAACTGGATTGCAGCAGCAAAACAGAACGACGCATTTTTGGTTACAAACGGTATCCTAAAACAGTTTCGGAACGGAAAAGCACTAAAAGCAGTGATGGTGACAGCCCTGGTGACAGCTTATTATTTCGGGACAGGGCCGTTAGCTGGAGGGCGAAGGAAAATCTGTATTACCGTCGGTCGGTAAGATCGATGGGTATTTGGGAAACGTTAATCAGCGACACGGCTAGCGGAATTTGGTGGTGAGTGGTGACAACACACGGAGAGGAGGGAGGAGGGAGGACAAAGACACGGTGGTCGGGCGCGACGTAGGGCGGAGTGAGGGTGGGGGTGGAAGATGTCATACGTACATCCTCGAGCAACTACGTGAAGTACGTCAGTATCGTCAGTATCCAGTATCAATGGATCGTTGATGAAATTCGTCCGTTCTCTTTCCGCGAATGCAGTAATCGAATAATTGACAAGAAAGAAAAACAATCAAGTGTCAAGTGCGTAGTGTTGTGAATGAGCGGTGAGAATCGAAAGTACAGAGAGTCGTGAGTGTTGTGTCTGGTATAGTGAAAGTTTGCTCGAAAAATAATTGAGAGCAGAGAGAGAGAGAGGGAGAGAGAGAAAGAAATAAGAAAAACAAAGCTCTTTTGAGAGAGTATCCCGACCAGCTGACTAATGTGAACTCGACGGATGTCCATCGTCCGCTTTGGCGGCTGTAACGTTTCGGTGCGTATGTACTTGGAATGCACTGAGGAAATGATTGCTCTTAATAACTCGACGTAATACATCGATATACACGAGAGTCTGTGTTTATATATATATAGGCGTTCGGTGCGCTTGCCCTCGGGCGATCCATATATGCGACAAAAACAATGTTATTATTTCGTCCAATTGTGTAACGCGAGAGAGATGGCGTCCATCATGCGCCGACTGTGTGCGCCCGCGACTACGGCTTGAATATATTCGTTATATAGCTATATAATTGATAAAACAAACGAAGACGAAAGAATTTAACGTGTTTTCTTATCACACGGAGTATATTATTCACGATTGGAAAATGCGGCGATAAGCACAGACTCTCGGGACGCAACGAAAATAGAAAAGACCCTGGATTCTCTGCTCGTCCCCTCGCCATCTTCCCCCCTCCCCCTGGCCCTTCTTTTGCTGCTCAGCTGCCGAAATCTTATCACAAAGATTTCTTCATTATCGCTATTACTCATGAGCATCCCCTTGCAATAAATAATAATAATCGTTGCCTCGCTACGACAGCCGAAACCCTCCGGTTTTAAAATCACATCTCGCGTTCCATCTCTTCCTCATCTTCGCTCTCTCTCTCTCTCGTTCGCGATCTTTCAATGAGTAACAATCAGTTCGCTATAGCATGCCGTAGTCCGCGTGCGAAACACTTTGCTCGCAAAAATACACGGAAAAAAAGGGGAAAAGAAAATTTGACAGATATTCTTTGTCGGACGTTTATCGCGCGATGAATTCTTTGTCCTTCCATTATTATGGACTCGTGTCTCCATCATTACAAACCTCGATCTTTAGCCATTAGGAAAAATCATCAACTATGTACCCAATCATTCATTTTCACGAAAATGACAAAAAATGAGGAAAAAAAAACGAAATTCAAATGTTGATGATCAACAATTATTGATTTTACGGTTTAAACCGCAATAACAGCAATTTTATGAAAAATAAATAATTTTAACAAACGAAAAAAAAGTCGAGTAAACGAGAAAATTCTGGTTGACAATAAAAAATTTTTTAAATAGTAATAATGAAACGGAAAGTAAAAAGTTATTAATGAAAATTGCACAGCACTGCGGTCATTGAAAAAAAAAAAAAATTGGCGTAATAAACGTTGCTGTGGAAAATATTGTCCGACATGACGCACGTGTCCTTGGTTGGAAACTCGACAGTTGTTCCTAATTAGCGATACATGTACTGGCGATGCCGCTCGAACGTTATAATTTTTGTTTAGAAAAATGAAAACCATGTTTTTTTCCTCGTGTTCGTTTTCCATATATTTGAAAAACTTTGCTTCACTCTTGTTATCAAGATTTTGGAGCGTTGAGCGTCGGAGTAAGAAAGCTCGTTATTTATGGACGTTTTTTGTAGTTCGGTGTCTCGTCACGTGGTCTGGCATTATCATCACGACGAAAATGCTAATCGACAACGATAGCGCGTGAAAATATAGATTTTTCTTGAAATTGTCGCTCGGGCCAAAGAAAAAATATGGTTTCAATGAATTATTGTCCTTTTTCAAGGTTATCTCAAGAACGTTTCGATGAAAATCAAGTTTTATTGGGGATTTTTGTTTTTCGCATGCAACTTGACACTCGAATCTTTCTTAAGCATCGTTCAAACATCGTGACACGAGAAATGTTGCTCATTTGCACAAGCTCATACACGACCATGATGCAAATTACGCAATTTTCATGCCACGCTGTTTTTCCTGCAACGAAATTTCCTTTTTAATTTTTTTTCACGCATCCAAGAATTTCTCTTCATGCTCTCCATCATTTTTCGAACAATCGCGTTTCTCATTTTGTCTATTTGTATAGAGGGGACTGCCATAGAGCAGTCCACGTAGAAGCAGGTTATCATGGAAGAAGTGATTGCTCTGAGTACGCAAAATCCGCTCTCGCTATTGGTCAAATTTGGGATGATGGCCTGGAACAATACATGCGGAATTGAGAATTGTTCCGGACACGGTGAATGTCACAATGGCACGTGTCTCTGTGAAGTAAGTGGACAAAAAAAAATTGCAAAAATATTCAATAATCATCAGGAAGAGAAAAAAAAACATTAGAATTTTATTTTCGTTTTTTTTTGTTTTTAATTTTTTCCAAAATCATGATGGAAAAATTGAAATATTCCATGCAATTTTCAAAGCTTTTTTCCTCGTTGCATTTAATTTCAGATACAATTCGATGGGACGGAATGTCACGTGCCGAATTTGAGCTATTACGTAGCATTCGCCACAATTTTCTTCATTCTCGCATTCGTCTGCTTGACCCAGCTGGTCATGTGCATCGTTGCCGAATGGCAAAGAATGAAAGCACCCTCGTTCTTGCGCGCATGTCGCGTTACCACGCAAAAAGTATTATATTTCGTTGTTTTTTTGGCGGCATCGATAAGAGGAGCCTATTTTACGTCCCCGGTGAGTTTCGTGAAAAAGAAAATAAAACAAAAGACTCGAAAATATCAGTTGAAAATTACCCAAATATTTGTATTTTTAATTTTTAATTTAATTTAATTTTATTTTAATTCAATTTAATTAATTCAATTAAATTAATTTAATTAATTCAATTTAATTGATTTAATTAATTTAATTAATTAATTAAATTAATTTTTATTTATTTAATTAATTATTTAATTAATTAATTAATTTTATTAATTTTTTAATTTTATTAATTTTAATTTAATTTAATTAATTTTATTTTTTTTATTTTAATTAATTTTATTATTTTATTTTAATTTTATTTATTTAATTAATTAAATTAATTAATTAAATTAATTAAATTTGATTTAATTTAATTTTGTAATTTAATTTTTAATTTTGATAATTAACGCGCAATTATGCACGAAATGGGGATAATTCGAAACGTTTTTACAGACTGCATTCAAGGAAGGATGGTCGAGAAGTCTCTTGTCCGCTTATTATCCTTTGCTACTGAGTGGCTCTTCCCTCATAGTTTGTTTTTGGGCCGAAGTTTTTCACATTCGTAACATTCGTACCGACAAACCGCAATTCTTGTCGAAATCCTTTTTCGGTTTCGTTGTTTTTAATCTCATTACTTATTCCCTCTTGCTCGCTGAATTCGTAACCGCTCAGCTCAACTCTCGACAAGATCAGGCAAGCGTAATCTCCATATTTTCACAACCTTTCCTCCAATAATTCTCCGAATAAATTTTCTTTCATTTTTCTTCTTTATATTTTCAGAGCTTTTACACCCACATTTTCAACGGCTGTTACGCCGTTTTGCTCTTCATCGTCGTTGTCTTTTTCCTCATTTACGGAGTCGAAGTATATTTCAAGGTAAATATCGCACTGATAATTGAGGAGGATAAATAATTGAGAAGGATTTCCTAAAAATAATGAAATTAATGGGAATTTTGATGGATCAAGGTTCGCGGAGGTTTTTTGAGCGAACATCACGTCGCCTCGATCGCGACCAACGTACGGAGACCGAACGATGCAAAAAGCCACGAAGAAGACGCTCCCGTCACGGCGAAACTTTTCGAGCCGATTCCAACGACCTCGGCCGAGGTGATGAATCTCGAGCAACAAGTAAACACTTCGCAACTCCATCAATCCAGATTCGGTCTGCTCTCCCAGGCCTTTATGCTCTTCATCGTTGTTGGTTTCTTATTCAGCGAGACCCTCAGCGAATTTTGGAAAACAAAGTAAACTTTTGAATCTCGTATCTTTTGAAAATAAAATTATCTCATTCGTGCATTAATCATACTTTTTTCCACAGAGTTCCGTTGTACAGCAGGAATTGGCACGACGTCGTTTTCCGGGTCATCGAAGTTGGTGTAGCTTTATGGTTCCCGTGTGTGCTCTGGAATTGTATGAGGTAAAGGGCATTTTTTTTCTTCTACGATATTTTCAAATAGCAACGAATTTTATTTTTTTCATCAATTCTGAAAAAAAAAACAAAAAAACACATTTTTTTCCTCGTGTCGCGGGGTCAACAGTCCGGAGCAATTGTGGATACTGAACCCCAAGCGAATTCTCAAGAGATTGGATCTCGACCAAACGAAAGTAACGAAGGAGATTGAGCTGCAGGAGAAAAATACAATCGATGGTCGATTATTGCCGGACGATTGTTCCATCAGTAGCAAGGATTGTTGGATTTGCTACGACAACGAGACCCAAGATGCTGGACCATTGATACAGCCGTGTCAATGCAGAGGCGACGTCAGCGCGGTCCATCACGATTGCCTGAGACGTTGGCTCGTCGAGGTCAGTCGAATAATTATTTATAAAATCTCAATCACTTGCCGGAAGAAATCAATTAATAGGGAAACGAGTGAGAATTGAAATAACGATCGATTGCAGAGTTCAATGAACGCGGACAGTTTATCTTGCAAAGTTTGCGGTACAAAGTACAACGTGGAGCACGCTAGTCGTTTGGACTGGCAAAATGGTCTGACGCCGCGTCACTGGGTACAAACAATCGCGATTGTTACGACAATGTGCGGTTCCTCAGCCGCTGCTTGGATTCTCATACAATTGGTCGAGGGGCCGATAATTAGAATGCTGGCCGCTGGCACCGCGCTTTTGGTCATGTACGTCTGTATCAGGTCAGTCTAAAAAATAAATAACCGCGCTCTCTGTTTTCTAGGGGTGTGCGAATATTTGAAAACTTGGAATATTCGGCATCAAATCGAATCGAATTGTTTGATTCGAATTTCAAACCGAATATTCGATTTTTTCGAGTATTCGATTATTTTTCGAATATTCGATTTTTTTTCGAATATTCGATTTTCTTTCGAATATTCGATTTTCTTTCGAATATTCAAATATTTGAAAATTTAAGAAATACTTGAAAATTGCTCGAATATTCTATTCGAAAATCGAATTGAAAATTCATCAAATATTCGGAAATTTATCGAATACTCGAAAATTCGACGAATATTCGATTCAAAAATCGAATATTCGACTAAAAAATCGAATATTCGACTCATCAATATTTCAATATTCGATTCGATTCGATTCGATCACTATTCGCACACCCCTACTGTTTTCCATTAATCAGCATAATCAACGTCGATTTTTACGTCGAATATTCGATTTTCTTTCGAATATTCGATTTTCTTTCGAATATTCAAATATTTGAAAATTTAAGAAATACTTGAAAATTGCTCGAATATTCTATTCGAAAATCGAATTGAAAATTCATCAAATATTCGGAAATTTATCGAATACTCGAAAATTCGACGAATATTCGATTCAAAAATCGAATATTCGACTAAAAAATCGAATATTCGACTCATCGAATATTCGATTCGAAAATCGAATCGAATTTCAATATTCGATTCGATCACTATTCGCACACCCCTACTGTTTTCCATTAATCAGCATAATCAACGTCGATTTTGACGTCGTTGATAATTATTTCAATGCTTTTAGATTTTTGAGCTTCAACACCGTCGTAGCGTATCAACGTGCCAAAATATCAGCTCTAAACATCGTCAACGCCGAGTCTACGAGCGCGAGCGGCTCTCAAGTCACCACCATAAGTCATACCGTCGCCGTTGATTTAGCCAAGACCGAGACAGTCACAATATGAAGTTAAATTGAACGAAATAAATGAGAGAACGAGGGAGATGTAGAAATTTCAAGGAAAACGTACGCGCTTTCGTTGCCGGTGTTGCCCAATTTTAATAATACTAAAATCATACGAGTAGACATTTCGAGACGAAACAAAAGTAAATGGATTATAGTTTAGACGTATATCGATAGGTTACCAAATCTTTTTGTCCCCCAGTGACAGCTTCGGGGGAGTTAAGCGAAAAGAGCAGTTGCCGATTTTCGACGCCCCTGAAAAATCCTATAAATGATTAATGTTGCGCGAATAACGAGCCAAAATATTGTCGTGTCAATCTCCTGCAAAAGTCACAAGAGCCAACGAGATTCTTCTCAAGCGACGAAAAAACGTTCCAAGTCGGAGCTTCGGATCCCCTGGAGCCGCGGCTTTTGAGACTGAACATTTACTTTCGAGTCCAGTCCTAACGGTGCTGAATAAACTGAAGGAGAACAATTGAATTTTTTGAAAATATTTCGCTCGTACCGCGAGCTACGAAAATTGCGATGGCGATGCTACGCACAATCAACGGAATCAGAATGAAATACAAAACTTTTGAAAGATCCGAGATGAATATAATCTGGCACTGTTTTGACTCAAAGGACCGCGCAGGAATCTCAAAAGTCGTTGATAAAGGGAAGAAAAAAGTAATTGATGCTTAGCTCGATTTTGTGCACCGATCCCTCCCCCGTAACAATATACACGCGACGTCCTTGTATCCGTGGCTTTGTTTCTTACATTTTACCTTGATAACCTTGAGCTCCGACTCGACATTGCGAAATAGGATGGGGAACGATTATTACGAGGGGTTGCGTCAGCATAAAAACATAACGAATCAACTTGCAAGTTTTTTTTTCATAAGGAGAATCTTCGAGTCGTAGATTCGTAAACGTCCTCGGTTGATTCCAGTTGAGACGATTAAACGTTACCAATAGGATAGTTGGTAGAAAAATTATAATCAGTATAAAGACAAATCATTTTTCATGTTTCAATTATTTGAAAATGACTAAATGAAACCACAGTTTTAAGATAAATTGCCGGACATTCGATCAATAATCAATTTACGATTATCCTGCAATTTGATTGTGAAAAAAACTTACGGAATTGGGAATTTTGTACCGACCGATTGGAATATATAATTATTAATCGACTATTATTTTTTTAACTTTTCGGCAAAATTATTTTTCGTCGTCTGTGTTTACACATTTTCCTTCGAAGGAAATATAAAACAAATAATTAAACTGCGGAATAAAGATTGATGGAAAAATGTCCATTTCCCACCGAATTTTGTCATGTTTGTGCGTGTTTTTTTTTTTTCAATTCGGAGCCTCATCAGCGAGCCGATAAGGTCGATTGGCCTCAATCCGAAGGTTCATCGATATACGAACGTCAATCAAAGAAATTATCGCAATCGAATACAAAAAGAGCTTCAACGATAATGAAATATACGAAAAATGCTGCTAGTGAGTCGATCGACGAACGACGTCGGATGCAAATTGTGCCGAAATCTTTTTTTTTTTCGTCGATTCCGAATTGTCCCAAAAATGATTCCGCCATCGGAGAGTTTTTTTTTTTCTGGTGCTCATGAAACCGTGCCCTTTTCATTTGTACAAATCACTTCGATTAACTGGACGTTGTTTTTGCAATTTTGACAAATTCTATCGCGTTTTTTCGCCACCTCATCAAATACTACTAAAATCTTTTTATCAATGTTTCCATTATCATAATTATTATTATTATTATTATTATCGATGTTATCATTACTTTCGTATGTAGCTGGACACTTTGTAGAATAACATTATGATGATTATGTAGTCATAAGCTGTGATATTAAGACCTAGAAAAAGGGCCCTTGAATAAATAAGACGCCGAACACACGATAATACTCACGAGCTTAAATTCCTTATTCTCAACCTGAATCGTTTATTTCTTTCCCCACCGCGGCCCGTTCAATCGAGAAAATAAAAATGAAATAATGAAACTGTGTCGAATTGAGTTTGAAAAAAATGGTAAAAGTGATAAAACGGGCCCTTTCGAACAATAACGACGGGGTAGTAGGTACTAGAAAGTCCAAACTCGCGATAGAGCGGGTTACAACAAGTGCCGATTTTCTTTCATTTTCCATAACGCCGTGTGACCGTTCGAGGCTTGAGGAATGCAGTGGACTGAAAACAAAATTTTGTTGGAAAAGATCGATATTTTGTTTGACACGTTCGACTAAACGTTTTGTTTGAATAATTCCAAAAATTGTGTCACTGCAGCAAGAAATATTCTATAAAGTCTGTTCGGAAGGAAAGTTTACTCGTTCCAATGGTAAATTTTGCTGACAATTCCATTAGAAACGAAATATTCTGTAAAAATAATGAAAATTTTGAAATAATCGAAAAATATTTAGTTGGCCGACAAAATATCGACGATTTTTAACAAAATTTTATTTTCAGTGTCAATTACGTTGGTGAAGGTAACAAACAGTTTCAAATTCGTAAAATTACTTTATTCCGGGAGTAAAATGAATGAGAGTGATCGGTTCAGAAAGTACATGTTGGAATTGCAATATCCTCGATTTTTGTCGACGTAAAGGGGCGAGAGAAAACGGAGGGAAAGGGAATGAGGAAAAAAATGGAATGGTACCGAGTCATTCCGTTGTTTTTATTAATTCTTACGTTCATTTAAACAATTACTTAAGTATGTACGAGATACATGGGTGTTTCTTCTTGTTCTGTTTGTTTGTTGGTTGCTTATTTAAATCGAATATTTCGATACTTGGTTAATATTATAATTATACAAAAACAACAGAACTTTGTTTTTGTTGTTGTTGTTGTTGTTGTTGTTGATGTTGCTGTTTCTTAAATACGGTCTCAACCTTGAAAACCCGCTAGATTACGAAAGATCTAATAATAAAAAAAATCGCTCCTTTTTTGGTTAAATCGTTCTGCGTGTGTGCATTTTTGTTTTTTTTTCTTTCAAATTGGGCTTTCTGTGAGGCTTCGAAATTGTGGCTCAGCGACAATACGTGTGTTTACGATCTCGCGCTGTTTCGGCTCTTTGATAAATGCACTCCAGCCAAATTTCGCTCAGCCTACGCTGAAAAATTGGATGAAACAGTTTATTTCGTTATTTCATTATTTCTCCTTTTTGGGAATTTCAAGAAAAATGTCATTTTTTGGTTGTTTTTGGGAAAATTCTTGTAGCACTTTTGACGAGTGTCCTCTGTCACCTTTGGTCATGCTCGAGAGACGTTTTCAAGGGCCAGGAATCAGGATCAGGTGCAATGGAAGGTTTTATCGAAATTTTGGAAAACTATCGATTTATCGACGGACGACTCGATCGAAATTCTGAGAAAAATTAGGATTTGATGGAGTCATGCTAATTTTTCGTTCAAGAAAATTCAATAATTTTGGGTTCTCGTCGTGGTTGATAAAGAAACAAAAAATATTGTAATTTTTAGTTTTTTTAATATTTACCTGCGATTCCGGCGATTGCCTCCGAAGCGAAATATTTAACATCGACGTCCGGGTCCGTATTGAGTTTTTCAAGGACTGGCTTGACCTGGGTTTGTACCGCACTAGGCTCGAGATAAGGTCCGATGCGTTGTAGCGTTTTGGCAACGTTGAATCTCACGTTCGCGACGTTGTCGTTGGCCATCGCGAGCACCGTTGGAAGCATTACTTTCGTTGTTATTTCTGGTCCGCAAACTTCAGCCAAAACCTGATAAGCGAAATAAATATTTTCGAAAAAGTAGCAACGGTGAGAACGAGAGAAATTCAAGTTCAAGGACGTAAGATTTCGAGGCACCAATCGAAAGAAATGCCAAAAATAATAGAAAAA
>JBAJMU010000007.1:2187554-2296410 GCA_037952995.1 Hyposoter didymator
ATTTTTTCGAGTATTCGATTATTTTTCGAATATTCGATTTTTTTTCGAATATTCGATTTTCTTTCGAATATTCCATTTTCTTTCGAATATTCACATATTTGAAAATTTAAGAAATACTTGAAAATTGCTCGAATATTTTATTCGAAAATCGAATTGAAAATTCATCAAATATTCGGAAATTTATCGAATACTCGAAAATTCGACGAATATTCGATTCAAAAATCGAATATTCGATTCAAAAATCGAATATTCGACTAAAAAATCGAATATTCGACTCATCGAATATTCGATTCGAAAATCGAATCGAATTTCAATATTCGATTCGATTCGATTCGATCACTATTCGCACACCCCTAAAATAATGTAAAAAGGACGAATAAACATTGAAATAGTAGCTTGCGGAATAATAGTACAAACTTGTGTTTTCCAAGAATGGGACTGAGGCCCATGATGACGCTCGCGAGGGCAGATTTAACGTGCTGATTAGGATCAGCCACGAGATCTTTTACATATGGCAAAACGTTGGTCATGATTATGGTTTCCTGATTGAAAGGGTCCAGATTTTGACAAAAATCGCGAACTTTGTCGGCGGCTGCTGCCCGAACTTCGGCCTCAGTGTCCTTGAGCAAGGCTTGGAAGGCTGGCACCAAATCGGCTTTTGTGATTTCCGGTCCGACAGCTTTTTGAAGCTGGAAAAGGCCAAAATTATCATGACATATTTTTCGCCTAATTTTCATTCCTCCGATCATTGATTATCTGCAAAAAATAAACTCACGCTCGTAAATTTGTCGGCGACCATGTAGCGGACTCGCCAAGATTGATCGCATGCGCATTGACGAAGAGTCGGCATGACCAACTGTTCAACGTCTTCCTGTTGCAAAAGAGGAGCGATACTGACGCAAGCGTCGACTGCCAAAAGTCGCACCGAATCCTGCATCAAACAAAATGCAAATTTAATCAAATTAATTGCACGATTATCAATAAATTAGATCAATTTTCAAAACAATTATCTTGCCTGCTCGTCCTGAGCGAGAATTACGAACATCGGTATGAGATCAGACTTCAAATACTCGATTTCAACGACAGTCGCAAATTCTCCAAGTTTTGCAGCGGCGGCTCGTCTCACCATAGGTGTATCATCCTGACATAGGCCACGGAAGTTCTTTCTCAATTCAGCTGCAGAAAACAATGTGTAAACAACGACACGAGCGAAAAAATACCCAACGAAACAAACGCTGCAAATTGTTTCCTCAAGATGCTGCTCTAGACGCACCGCATTTCATTCTGGCTTCCCGATAGAGGGAAACTTTGAGCATCTTGAGGAAGCAACTTGCAGCGTTTTTTTTTTTTTGCTATTTTTGCATTTCGGTCAAAAGATTTTTCGAAAAACTAAGATTCTCGTAAATCTCGAAAAACCCATTCGATTCAAACCTTTTCATTTGGATGAAAAGAATGAAAAAAATTAATAACGAATGTTGAAATTGGCGCGATGTGGAGCGATTACAAGATTTTTTTTGAAAATTCAAAAATTCCGTAAAGAATGATTTTTTTTTTCTTTCCTAGCAAATTGTTTCCTCAAGATGCTGCTCTAGACGCACCGCATTTCATTCTGGCTTCCCGATAGAGGGAAACTTTGAGCATCTTGAGGAAGCAACTTGCAGCGTTTTTTTTTTTTTGCTATTTTTGCATTTCGGTCAAAAGATTTTTCGAAAAACTCAGATTCTCGTAAATCTCGAAAAACCCATTCGATTCAAACCTTTTCATTTGGATGAAAAGAATGAAAAAAATTAATAACGAATGTTGAAATTGGCGCGATGTGGAGCGATTACAAGATTTTTTTTGAAAATTCAAAAATTCCGTAAAGAATGATTTTTTTTTTCTTTCCTAGCAAATTGTTTCCTCAAGATGCTGCTCTAGACGCACCGCATTTCATTCTGGCTTCCCGATAGAGGGAAACTTTGAGCATCTTGAGGAAGCAACTTGCAGCGTTTTTTTTTTTTTGCTATTTTTGCATTTCGGTCAAAAGATTTTTCGAAAAACTAAGATTCTCGTAAATCTCGAAAAACCCATTCGATTCAAACCTTTTCATTTGGATGAAAAGAATGAAAAAAATTAATAACGAATGTTGAAATTTGCGCGATGTGGAGCGATTGCAAGCTTTTTTTGAAAATTCAAAAATTTCATATAGAATGATTTTTTTTTTCTTTCCTAGCAATTGCGACAAAATTCTCAGAGAACAAAGAGCTAAACGAGGGCCGCCCTGTAACTCAAACCGTTCTCGAGCCTCGACACACGCACACGCGCCCGTCTGGACATTTTTTCTAGATGTGATTTGTTTTTGTTCATTTCCATAGGATTACGAACCTTTGAAAGCAGGACCAACTCGTGGATAACAAGCGCTCATCAATCCGCATCCGGAAGTTCTGCTCGTGAACCAATCTCCGGTGGCCAAACGTTGCACCAGCGGCACAAAATGATCTTCGAGATACGCGGGACTGTGTTGGCTCGCGATGTTGCGCAGGGATTCAACCGCTTTTTCACGAACGACCGTCTCTTCTACGGTGGCCAGGGCCTCCAAGGGTGGCTGGCGGAATTCAATATTTAATCAAGAATAATCGTCTTTGCACCTTCGACATGCAACAAAATTCCGTTTTTTCTCTTGCCAGCCAAAAAGTCAAGACGGACACGAAAAAATAAAAACAATATTTTTAACGAATGAAAGTTCCGATTGATTTCCTTACCAAAATACAGTGGACGTACTCGGGTCCGCCTACGAGAGGTGTGAAGGATCCGAGCTGTTCGGCAAGCGCCAAAAGTACCTCATCTTCGTCGTAAATAGTTTCTGTCAAAAATGGCATCAACTCTATACGAGTACGTTCGGGACCGAGCGCCAAAGCGATGGTCGACAGCTTTTTGATCGAATTTAAACGTAACTGCAAGAAAAAGTTTTTTCATTTTCTTTTCTTTTTGTTCGTTTCAAAAACACTTTTGACGAGTTACTGCTAACGAGTAATTGCTAATCAAAATAAAATGGCTGAAAACGGGATCTAATTGAATTGTGAAATGTTTGAAAAGTATCGTTGGACGATTATGAAATTATTCCACAACTTAAAGTCGATGAATCGAGGTAAATTTGAGAGACAAATGTTTAATGACATTTCCAGAGCGTGACAGGATTGGTCGCGCAATTAGGTGTTGGCGTAAAAGCGTGCGTAACCTCAACGGACGTGATCGCGGAGAAGAAAGGGAAGAGGGGGGAGGGGGCGGGGAGGCCGAGGGAAAAATAGAAACGGAATAAAAATGGGGGGTTTTGGTTGATCGTTAACTCACCTGTACATCTTCGTTCTTTAATTCGTCGATCAAAACCGCGATCGGATAAAGACTGTCGTCGGTCGTTGAGTCGCTGGCAGCCATTTTTATTTGTCGTCTCACTCACACGCGCGGGGCACACACACTCTCGCTCGATAGAAAACTGCGATGCTGCTTCGACGACACTGTTTCGCGAATCCGGAAAAAAAAACGTTACTTTAGAGATCCTCGCCGCGGCTTCGCTTGTCCGTTGTCAATTTACGATACGCAAAGGGCGAACGATGCTTGCCTTTTCAAATATACTTAATTTTATTCCGCTGCGGATGATTCACACGGCATGAAAAAACGAATATCTATCGCATCGGCCCACGAAACAATTCGGACCAAGCGGATAACAGAATTGTGAGTTGTGGGTTCAGTCAGTGGGCAGCAGCGGCACTGTAGCAGCCGAGATGTTGGTCACGAAACTGAAAACACACAACGTAGAGGGCAAACCCCCCTACACATTTTCAACCAAAAACTCAAACAGTCGAACAAGAAAATTCAAAAGGTGAATAATAATAATAATTCTCTTGCTTCTGATCTCTGCTGAATATTCGATCGAATAATCGAAGAAGATGTGCACGCATTAAAAAAAAGAGCTGCAACATCAAAAATTGGCCATCGACCACGACCAGTAGCGCCATCTATCGAACATTCGAGCAGGCAACCGAGCGAACGTGAATTCCCTCTCCATGCCCCCGAGGTTTCTGTCAAAAAGACTTGAAAGAAAAGCTGTGTTAGTAGTTGTTTTCCAAGCACTAGAAATTAGTAGAAATTTGGAAAAAGGTAAAACAAGTAAACAGGACATATCGCGGACGGTCATCATCAATATGACCGGCGATAAGATGAGTGAAAAATTGGAGCATCGTGAAAACAAGAGCGAAAAAAGTAACGATAGTATCGAGTGTCATCTCAACTTGAGCCTCGATGAAGCGTTCTCCGATGCCATTGAGTTAACTCCCTGCCCTGAATTTCAATTTGCGGTAAGTCGTCTTTCATTAACGACCTCATTAACGTAAATACTCATTATTCACTTAAATAATAATAACAATGCAAATCGAAACCCCGATCAAATACAAAAGCGAATCAATGTTTAAAAAATCAAAACATCGAATCGACTCTGCTTGCAACCACTCAAATTGAGGTTAGGAAACGGAATTCCGTTTTTCCATTATTTCCATGCAAACATATGCGGTTTATGACTTTTACTCACTCGATGTGCCGAATTTTAAATTTTAATATTCTTTACCGTCTATAAGTTCCGCAGTATATGATTAATTAATGAATATCCAGTGTTTTTGCCGACTCTGAAGTTTGCAACGTTGATATTCAACGAAAAATATTTGACGTATTAATTATTTATTGAATTTTGAAAATTGTGGCAATTTGTCGTGTCGATTGAGTTTCCAGGTGGCTAGGGAGGATTCTTTTATTGTCCAGACCTAATATTGAATAATAATTAAGAGTTCTGTTTACGAAAAAACAGAATTCCGTTGCATTCCGACGATGCAAACTTCAGCATCATGTGTTTTTGGAGACTTATCCTTACGCCGGCATAGAGTATGGTCAAAATTTGTTCATTTTTCGAGCGCGGGTTATTCCCCAAGATTTCGTCATGAACAACAGATCGATTCTTCACGGATTATATTTCTAAAATAATAAAATGACTATTACGAAGCGAGTCTCGTATTAGGAAACGTTGGCCAAAAATAGTTTTCTCAAAGATGGCAAAATGATGGAGCCATTATTTTGCATTATTTACAGACTTTGACCTGCTACATTTGCAATGGGTATTACGGGCCCTGCTTCCAAGAGCCAGTCTGCGCGACGTGTCATGCATTTTTGTTTCCCGACGACATTGGCCTACGACAAGTTCCGATATTCAGCGAAGCAAGTATTTCTTATTTTTCTGTCGATAATTCGGGCGATTATTATTATTATTATTATTTATAACTTATTAATCATTATTATTTTTTGCACAGAAAACAGATGACGAAGATTCGGGCAACGACGAGCCGACAGATTTGTATTACAACGCCGAGAGGCGAGTGAGCCAGCAATCCCGAAGCTCGAGCTCTCAAAATTCGATAGCGGTAATTCCGAGAGCGGCTAACGCGTACAAAAATGTAGGGAACAATGTTCCTACAGCGGGGAGCAGCGGAGGGCAAGGACCGAGTCAAATCGTTGCGAGTAACAGCGCGAAAATTTATTCGTGGGCTTCGACGAGTTGTCCGCCGCCGCCGCCGCCGCCACCGCTGCCGCCACCTCCAAAGAGCAACGATTCGAGTTGCTCGAACTCGAGCCAATCCATCTCATTGGCGAATCTCCGCATAGCCGATCCGGCAAGTGACGATAATATAGCGAATTTAGACGAGGTCGTAGTAACGCCTGATGAAAATGTTGCGGAGCACGCGTCACCGCGCTGTAGCGATCCCCCATTGCCGTGGATTTATCGAGCTCATGGCCAAGTCGGGGAAGCAGCCTCGAGAGCCCAAAACTTGGCGGAGCGCGTTGAGATGTTGACGAATCACAAGCACACGGAGCACGAGCCGATAAACGAGCCGGGCCTGGTCGAAAGACTGCCGCCGGAAGTGCTGCTCGCTGTTTTCTCTTACCTCGACGACGTGAGCCTCTGGTCGGCGGCAAACGTTTGTAGGCGATGGTACGGCCTCCTGCTGACCCACGTACCTTCCCAGCAGTGGCAACAACACGTCAAAATCCATTGGCCCCTCTACAGACCGATCGGCAATGTCGAAAGTTGGTTCAAAGTTTACGATCGTCTTGCGTCCTCTGCGCCCTGCAGAATGTGCTTCAGTCTCATGTGTCTCAGAGCCGAACCTTCGAGAATGGAAGAAAACTCGTGGCGACGGAATCGACTAAGGAGCGAACTCAAAAGCTTGCGAATCGATCCTCCCGAGGGCATCGAAGCTACCCCTCTCGATCAAATGTGCTGCCATTGGCAAGCCACCATCACTGGACCCATTGGCAGCCCTTACGAAGGCGGCCTTTTCTACTTGTACCTCCAAGTCCCTTACAGGTCAAAAAAACCAACTGCACTCAAAATCGTCAAGTAGGAAAACAAGGAAAACAATCTTGTCTCCATATTGAAATAATGATTTTCATCTTATACAGCTACCCGATGTGTCCGCCGGTAGTGAAATTCCTGACCAAGATACTCCATCCGAACGTATCGAGGCACGGGGATGTGGGCATCGATTCCATTCATCACAACTGGTCTCTCGCTCTGACGTTATCAAAAGTATTGATAAGCGTTCAGAGCTTGCTGACGGATCCTTATTGCCAAGTGAGTTCCATTTCTTTCCCTCAAATACATTCTGAATATAAATATCAATTCATTCAATTTTTAACACTTGGTCTGTAAACGCTTTTCCACACTTTTTCCACTTGGTCTTCAAACATGGGTATTTCGAGTTGGGCCATTATTTCGGCCCTCCAACGTGCTGGAAAAATTATGATGCATTTTTCCCATTTTTCCATATTTTTTTCCATTTGCATATTTTTTCCATCAATTTTTTCTCAAATAAATGAAAGAATTCGGTTTTTTTTTCAATTACAAAAAAAATTGTAACTCTGGAAAAAATGAAGATAGCGTAATTTTTCGAATTGGAAACTTGAGTGGAAACTCAAGTAGCTTTGAGGAATACACACCTCGGCCATAAAAAAGTAAAGCCTCGGATCACATGTTTGTCAGCCTCGGCTTCGCCTCGTATTGTTTCTTTCTTTTTTGACAATAACAAGAATCTGGGTGTATGGTGTTTTAGTTATGCAACAGAAAATTTCGAAAAAAATGGGAAATTTGCATGAAAAAATGTCTAAAAAAAATGTCAGGCATACCGATGCTAAATAATGACCAAAAACACGATAAACGCACAAGAAAAATTCTTTAAAAACCTTGGAAAGTTAGCGCTCTCGTTACCACCGCCTGCGAGGTGGTGAAAATTTTTAACTTGGGCATTAGTTGTCCCTCCTACGTAATTTTTTTTAGCCACACGAAGGAGCGTCCGTACATTCCTCATTTCCGAGGTACAAAGTTGTTTACAGACGAGGTGTTGAATGAATGAATAAATATAAATATGCGGAAGGATGCACGGCGTTGGGAGGCGAATCGATTCGTATAACCAAGTTGGTTTGGGCAGGTCTGCATGGAGCCTGAACTGGGAGAAATGTACATGAACGACAGGGAACGATTCGAGGAAGTCGCGAGAGCTTGGACGTGGAAATACGCGATGCACGACGTGGTGACGCCGACGTAGCGTTGAGCAATGTCTATATCTCCTCGATGCTAAAAACCAGACCAGGCACGCGATTAATCGAACGTTAGATTGATTAACCAAGTCGAGCAGACCGAGTGAGATACTCGAAGAATTAATTATTAAAATTTACAAGAGAGGGAATTCAATAATGAATCAACGTGATTTATCGCTCTGGCAATATTGCCAATGTAAACTGTGATGATGGGATGAAATATAAAATGTGTGGGGGAGCTGAGATTGAAAAGAAAGAATCAATTGGCCGAGCTGTTTGACGCACGAGGAGCGCGAGGTCGAAGAGTGAAACCGAAGAGACCGATAGAGAGAAGAGAAATCAATCAGTGACGCCGTTAACATACTATTCGCATAACCCATTATTGCAGCTAACGGCGCAAAACGTCATTCCACACTTGGCCTCATAGCCATACACGCTCTTCTTAATTACACGCCTTCCTGCTACCAACTCGCAGAATCAAGGCGTGTTCGCGCTTATGGTTCAGCTCCGGAGCCCTGCTCCTCGTTACCGTCGTAGCTGGGCACCTGCGAGCTCAAACTCTCAACGCAGCTTGCCTCTCTGGCTGGGAGCAGCTCAATTTCACACCAACGTACTCGCAATTTCCATGAGATATGGCGCGCCACCGTTTCGAGCCTTTCCTCCTTTTTCATGGGCTATCCAGTGTGTGCACCTACAGAATAAAGCGCGAGTAAAATTCTCGTTCAATACTCGCACCACTTACTCGGCACTCGGCAATCTGAGAACAAATGGGGGACAAAGTGTTGAAGCAATATTTAATATTGAAATTGTGCGGGCTGCATAGTCGAGAAAGATGGATCCGTTGGATGGGGCACAACACTCGAGGATCATTTTACTTGCTCGATAAAAGGCTCGACAAAAGGCTCAAGGGAAATTGGTCAATATTCATCATTCTATTGACATTCTCGCAATGTGACTAATTTTCATAGACTATTTAACAATTTACAGTTATTCGCCCATTCGCTAAAGCTGCACATGTTGCGAGATGTACGAACGATAAGAATGGGAGGAAATCTGTGGGCGTCGAGCTGGAACGGTAGGCCGTTGTATCTTGCTACTTCGTAGGCTGATGTCTGTCCACGGTTAGCCTGCTGCTGCTGCTGCTGCATGGGGGGCCCCGAGCGTCATTTGTGTAATCTTCCGGTTTCTCGCAGGTCGTAGCGCAACCGAGTTTTCAAATTGTATAGTCATGATTGCGCCAACCCGGTGCACAGTCCGAGAGTCGAAGCGTTTTGCAGAACTTGCCAGAGTTACTCGATGATGCCCTCATCCGCTTATGCCCTGTGCAGAGCCGACGCTTTTAAATAATTATTTAAATTCATAGCAACGTGACAAAGTTGGTAATTTCCTTGTCCCAGGTATTGGAAACCTTGAAGTTGAATTAATCTCTTTATTAATGAATGCGCAAGGAAGGAACGTCTATACTGTTCAGAGATCTCGANCAGTGATGCAGTTTAATTAAATATAATTTGGTTGAATTAACTGAAATTTTATCAACTGAATATATTTGTTCCAATCGACAAAATTTTTTTTTCCGTGTATTTATATAAAGTATTCTCTGAGGTTTGGAAAGCTGTATTATCCAACACCAGCCTCGAAGCTCGAACCATTTCCCATATTCCATTCGTCGCTAGAGTCGTCCCAGACTCTGCAACGTAGGGAGCAGCGAGAAGCATGCAAATAACGGCAGGTAGGCTGTTTGATTGATAATCAAATCGAGCCTCCGTACGAGCCAAAATTTTTTTGCATCTCGCGCTCTCACAAGTCGCATTCGCCCCGATTTGCCTTCCTTTGGGAACGTAATTACACCGGCCTTGCTGCGCCCTCCTCTTAACTTGACCCCAACCCCCTTGGCCGAACCGCTTATTTATGGACTATAAAACGTTTCAACATGGGCTTCCTCCGAAGCTGCTGTTGCAGGGCGCCATTACCCTATACAACCTCATCCGACTCTTTCAATTCTTTTATTTTTATTACTTCTCGCTGCCGCGAATGCGTTGACTGACGCATGCATCCTGGTTAACAGAGGATTTTGGCGCGATGGGGCTTGTCGAATTTGCGATTATTTCGTGAGTTGCCTTTGAATAGTCGATGAAGAAGCTGTAAGCTTCCTCATCGTATGATTCCGCATCAACTTGCTCGGCGACTTGCGATGCCGTGCCACAGAGAGGCTCAAGTGTTAAAGTGCGCTACCAGCTCACAGCGGAGCTTTTATTGCGAGAGTAAAAAAGACTAAATTGGCGGACATAAAATGGTGGCGCGGTGGTCGTCGAGTTACATCTGGAAAGGTTGAAAATTTCGATTCAACTGCTTGGTGGGCGCAGGAGCAGGCAATACATATAGCAACGAAACGACCAACTACGCGATTAATGGAAAGCGCGATTGGCATCGTCAAGTTGGTTGACTCGCCGGCGTTACACGTTGCTATGTTGAAAGAAAGAAAAGAGATCCAAGGCTGCTTTAGCCGCTGCTGGTGCTGGATCGCTGTTTGAACCAACGGTCCATAATTTCCACTGCGCGGAACATGTGACCTAGGTGTGTCGAGAGTTTAGTGCAACTGTATAATTAGTCCGAGGAATAAGACTCGTAGTAGCGAAGCTAGAATTGGTTCGTAGAGTTGGCGTAAAGCCCTACCCCCTCCCACTGTGTGACGACTTTCAGCTGGCTCGCTCTTTATGCTGGCTGATGGCGGTCCGGAGGAGAGAAGGACGCGAGGGGAGGCTCTCGCGGCTAGAGCGAGAGCTCGGAGCCGTGGTGGGTGGTCCTGGGCGCAGAGAGCCTGCGGGTCCTCCCTTTCTTCTTCCTTCTTCTCTTCTTCGTCTCCTCTTCTTTACCCGCTTCTTCTTCTTCTTCTCTTCTTCTTCTTCTTCTTCTTCTTCGACTCGTTCGTCGCTCCATCTCTTTTTCTTTATTCGGTTTATCCTCTTGGTCATTCTCTCTCTCTCTCTCCCTCTCTCGTCTACATCCGGAGACACATCTCCCCACTCTTTTCTCCTTCGACTCTCTATCCAGCTCGCTCGCACTCGCCGGATACTCCTTCTCGGCTACGTGTGTGGCCAGTGGCCAACACCAGCCATCCACCTCGCTCTTTTTCCCGCGTGCTTTCTCTATCGCTCTTTCCTTTACCCTCCAAAATTTTTTCAGTGCCCTATACTCAAGCCTTAGGGTGTCTTCACAATCTCTCGGATAAAACAACACGGAGGAACTGGAACAGACTCTATATCTGCGTGGGCCAGCTTTCACTCGTTCCATATTCACGTTTCGTCTATCGCTCAAGGTCACGGGACAATTATTCTTCCCAAATTAAACGGTAATTATTACCTGGATCTTGAAAAGCTCGCTCTTCCTGCATGAACGTAGCTTTATTCTTGTGGCCTGCTCTTCACCCCGTCGCTACTTTAAAGCCTCACGCAGGCTGTGTATAGCGTTCGTCCAAAAGGAGACGAGCGATACCTTTTGTCTTCCGAGGCTCCAACGGCCTAGAGCAGAGGGGAAATGACGAACGAAAAGCAAATGTTAGTTGCCAGAGAGAGAGAGAGAGAGAGAGAGAAACTTTTACCGGCTCTAGTCTCTCGCTCGCTGCGTGCTCGCCGCACGTGGCTAACCCAAAGACTCCGAATCATATGTTCCTGAAGGTAAGACGAGCCAGGGGCAAGAGTCTGCTTTTTGACATGGAAATGAAAAACGTTAAGAAAATCAGCTTCCTCCAATGACCTGCTAAGAGGCACGTATGGTGCACATTAAACACGATTTATTTCGGTCCAACAGGAAGCGAGTCTTCGCTCCGCATTACTACCCCGAGATCGAGGCTCTGCTGTTTCGACAACGAGCGCTACACTCGTCTCCAGCGAAAAGTCTCCGAATGACCGAACGAAATTTCATCAATTTTCACAATAACGTTTCCGCAACGTCAACGATATTCCGAATGCCCGAATTTTTCACCGCCAGAGGGTTGTGTCCTGTGGGGCAGTGAAGAAAAAAAATAAAGATAAAAAAAGGAAGAAAAAAAAAAAAATATTCGAGCGAGTCCCACAAAGCCACTAGCAGACTCCTCTCGTCACGGTAAATACGTCCCGGTTGGTAAGATTCGTGGCAAGGTCACCGATCGCGTTCGCCAGCCAAAACCGGAACGCCGTGTGTTCCGGTAGGCGATATATGTCTACGACGACGTACATTACCAATGTACATAAAAGCGATATGTGTTGGTACATATACATACGGGAAAGATTGAGCAAAGAGCCGCGAAGAGTGCCACGAGGTAGAGCAGGGGCCCCGAGGTGGACGAGAAGGACGCGAGGAGGATGAAGAAGGAGACGGAAGAAAGAGTGAGAAAGAGGCCAACGTGTGTGGCCGCGACGAGAAAGCACCGTGGATCCGTATAGTTGCTCGACAATAACAGCTGATGCTCAATAGGAGCCCACGGCCTTTTTTCCCGTTCTCTCTGTCCTTCGCACACACTCACTCGCCTTTCCTTCCGAAGCTTCTTCATCTCTTATTATCTCTTCCTCTTTCTTTCTCTCTGCCTCTTATTGCTTGTGGCCTATTCTTTGGCTGCGTCCGTCAGCACAAAGTCTCAGTTTTACAGGCGCATAGGCAATAACAGCAGCAGCAGCAGCATCGTCGCTTTGTTGATTATTCCCTAATCCACTCGAGGTGTTTGCTCTCGGCACCGCAATCGACATTTATCGATGTCACCAAAAAATTCAATTTCAATGAAAATATTGAATTATATATAATATACTGATTTATTTACAAACGCTCAATCTCACTCGCTCACACGACATATATTTCATAAATTAATAATAAAATAATAATCATAATAATAATTAATCGTTTTTCTATATCATACACTTAATGTACAGTGTGTCGAATTTTTGCCTCTTGCCAATTGAATTTCGTACTTGTCCTGGCTCAACTTCAGCTCTCGCGTCATCGTTGATTCGGTGCTTGTGCTTCGCGGATTACCGACATTTTCCGCAATCTCTTCTTCTTCCTTCGCATCACGTCAATTCGAAGCAGATCTCGTATTCGTTAAAATACACACATATTGAATGGTAGGAATGGGTCGTTTGTACAAATAGTTTGCAGCGCGTCTTTGAGTTTCGGGGCGCGATTGTTTTGTTATCGGTCTCGTTGCCCTTCGAGTTTTTCCTCATTCGTGTCTCCGATCTCGCGTGGCTCACGCGGTCCACCGACTTACTACGGAGCTTCCGGTCTCGTCGCACGTGTGGAGTAAACCTCGTCACGTCATCCCGGAGCCCCAAGTGCCCGCGTATTCCTAGAGCTTTGTTTTCTTCCATAAATATTTTGTTTCTTCATCGTGGCTGCTGCTGCTGCTGCTGCTGCTGCTGCTGCTTCGGTTCTCTTGCAGGGTCTTTGGTCGTGTTCACACGCGCAATACTGTTTCTCTTATCCAGTCAGGTCCGAGAGGAGTCTCTCGTCAGTCTACGAAACAGAAGAGAAAAAAGGGTGTTTTTAAGTCGTGAAAAACTGTCGTTGGAGTTTCGGGAGTCACGCACTCTTGCAAACTTACGTACGTCGCTTATTATTATTATTATTATTATGAGTATTCTATTTTTGTCCTGTGGACGCGGCACGCGAGAGTTCTGAGTTTGCCGCAAGTATTTTTAAGCTCGAGACTCGTGTACCAGCAGAAATGGAGCAGGAATTGGTGGTGAGTGCGTCTTTGTCTGTCAACTGCCAGCAGCCCAACAAAGGACATTTAGCATTGAAATTTTGGCAAGGCTCACCTTTTGCAGTTAGCAGTAGCAGGACAAGTGTGACAATCAGCATCGTCCTGTTGACTAGGAACCGTACGCCCGAACCCGTTGAGCTCTCTCCGCCGTTTATCTTGACCTCGTTCGTCCTCGTGTCAGCCAAAATCTTTTTAACCTCGTGATAATCGTGGTGAATCTTTCCGAAGCAAAGATAATTCATGTTGCGATGAATTCCTTTGCAGTCGTACTCCTCCGCACCATCGCACATACACGTGTTTAGCTTCGCTGCCTTCTCTTGGCGCGTCAAAATCGCTATCGAGTTTCGACATCTGGATTGGCGACATAGAACAGAAATAAAATTCAATTATTGAAACTCATCGCCTCTCATGCCGAGTTTTTTCGCATTCGAGGACGAAATTCAACATTTTCCTCCGTGTTATGATTCAAAAATATTTATATGGACCTTTTGTGTTCTTAATTTTTTTTTTTCGAATTTAGAATTTTTTTAGAATTTAATTAAATTCTGATTATTTTGATTTCGTGATCCAACCGCCTTAAGCTGCTCATAGACACTTTCTCAACACTCCAAATTGTAAGAAAAAGCAAAAAAAAAGGAATTTTTGAAAACACTCACCGGAGTGTACACTTTTTCCCATGGAACATACTTTTGCAGTATGCGTTATAGTAATCTAGAGCTTTCGAGCACAGAGCGTCCGCGTAGCATATCCACGTGGCGGTCCTGCACGAAACCCTCGTTCGGTTCATTGCCATTGTTACTGATGATCTGCAAATTTCTACCCTCTGCTTGGAACGCATGCAGAGATAATCGTCCACCGCACAGTCGCACTGAAATTATCATCATTTTGTTAATTCGATATTTTGACGTGCAACTATTTTTTTATCCACCATTTTTTCATTTTTATGAAAGATTTTATTTGAATAAATAAAATCTTTCATAAAAATGCGATGGAGGTGATTAAGCATGAAACTTACAGCCATGAGTTCTTTGCCCTGATCCGTACTGGTCAAAGCGATAAGAGCGTGCTGACACGTCTCAGGACATCCTTTAGCATCGCCCTGAAGGTCAGCCGCACAACTGGTAAGATATTGTTGCAGAGCCATTCCACAACCCGATCTAAATGCACATTTTAGACGGGCGTCCTCGCAGCTCAAAGTATTTATGCTTGAGTTGGTCGTAGCTCGGACAAACGAGATCAATGTCGAGAGCATGAGCGCGTACAAGGCCTTCGTGCCTCGGGACATCCTCCTGGAACGATCAAAACATTTAAAAATAAGCTCGAGATAAAACAAAAAATCCGAAAAGAAAAAGAAGCCCCAGATACGTGCCGGGGAGAAAAATAATATCCAAAATTACTATGACAGCAGTTCCTATCACACTGAGAATAAAATTTTGTTAAAAATGGTCGATATTTTGTTGAATACGGTAAACTAAATATTTTTTGATAATTTCAAAATTTTTCGTTATTTTGACAGTATATTTGGTTTCTAACGAAATTGCCAGCGAAATTAACGAGTAGAACGACTAAAACTTGCTTCCGAAGAGACTTTCTAAAATATTTCTTGCTGCAGTGACACAATTTTTGGGATTATTCAAACAAAACATTTAGTCGAACGTATAGAACAAAATATTCATCTTTTTCAACAAAATTATGTTTTCAGTGCACTGAGAGGTTTCAGCAAGGGAATTAAGAACGAGAACCGACGAATACAAGTACATTTGTTGTTATTATTATGCGAGATGTCGAAAGAGCGTTGATAGTTTTGGAGGTTGGGCGAGAATAAAAAGAAAAACGGTAAAGGCAACGACTGTAATAACTTTTTTCCGATTTTTTTTCTCTCCAAATACGTCAAACAATATGGTACTGGTAGGGCGAAAAGAAATAAGAATTTGCCAAGTCACAATTCAACTTTTGGTGAGTAAAGAATCGTGCTCTTTCGTCAATTTCAACTCTATAACGTTTTTGGTAGGTGAAGTCATTTTTCAAAAGATTTCATTTGGTTTAAATTTGTTTTCGCAAGTTTATTCAACAGGAACAAGTATTTGGTGCGATTTGTCTTAGCCCTAGGCATATATTCTTAAACTTGCCAGAAAGGCGATTGCGTCGTTGATGTCAGCATTATAGTGGCGTGGCGAGCAAATTAATCCGGCGCATTGTACGCGATCGTGGCACGAAGAGAGGAGGGAACAACAGATTTAATCTTGCGCCTCTGGTCGCGTTGGTACCGCGCGCACTATGGGTAAATGAGAGGCAGTGTGTACAATTCTGCATGTGAATTTGCTACAGTATGCTCTTGTTCCTTAAAAGAGTTTATCTCGAGTAAAAATATACGCGGCGGTGCGAGATGACTCTGCATGCCGTTCAAACACTTTTCTTCTCAAAATCTCCATCAAGACGCTGCCTCTAAATATTAGAGACAAGAATTATAGTACCACTTGAATTTGTGGCAATAAACTCAAATTTGTCGCTTTTCTGTACGTTTTTTAAAATATTTTCTTTCACGCAAATATTTTGTTCTGCGCCCATCACAAAAACGATAAAAAGAAGAATCAGCCAAGTATAATTGCCGCCACTTGAATGAAAAAAGGTGTAGCTGATGATAAACGCTGTAAAATGCGAATCAGCGACTGGCCGATCGTCGTACGACTTTGTATTATTATTCTTAGTAGACTCGCATTCATTTCCGTTGCTTGGTATCACCGCGTGCACATGTTGCCCGTGATGTACGTGATGTGAGGGAGAGAGAAGTGGGGAATGTGAAGATTCCCGGGTTCACGTCTGTTCGCTTGACCTCGGGTCCCGATTTATCAAAGACAATCAACTCATTGTGTTAATTATACTCGCTAACCATTTGGATAATCCACAGTTCTTGATTCGGGTGAGCAGCTCAACCTTTTTTCTTCGAAAACATGACAAGACATTTGTTCGAGTTTCGAACAAGTTGGAAATGGGGGTCGAGATCCATGATGGAAAAGCTCGAAGTTGCGTTTCATCCGTTTGATATTTGTGGACTACGTAAAATGAAAAGCCAGACAGTTTTATAGGGTTCACGACCCGATTTTCGGGCTTGTTTCAGATCACAAAGGATTCGACTTTAGGATGTTTTTCATTTGGATGTTACGCTCCGCTGCCAAGTCAAGACCAACTTATTTTGGTTTGTTATTGGCCGGCTTCGTGTTCCTCGCTGCTGGGAACACTGCCCGTGAATGCAGGTTCACGTTCCGTCGGAATAACGAGAGAAAGAGAAAAAGTGTCGCGTGAACAAGGCAAATAAAGCGAGTAGAGATATAGCGATTCTCGTAAAACGAGAAATTCATGGCAGAGACAAGGAGAGGAGCAGGAGCGTGTAAAAAACATGATTACGCGCGCAGAGATCTCCTCATAATTTTGCTCAGGCGTTTAAGGTATAACTATCGCAGAATGGGTTGATTTAGGATTTTCTTGAAATTTAGTGTAAATATTCTTGACATTAAAACGAACAACTTTCCTATGAGACGAAACATTTTCTGCCGTCTAGAATTTGAGATATTTCATTTCCAATTTTCTATTTTTCCCATCTAAACGCATGTAAATTGAAGTGACGTTTCGTTAAAAAAGTTGCAAGAAAAAACAAAAGAAACGCGACTTCAATTTACATGCGTTTAGATGGGAAAAATATAAAATTGGAAATGAAATATCTCAAATTCTAGACGGCAGAAAATGTTTCGTCTCATAGGAAAGTTGTTCGTTTTAATGTCAAGAATATTTACACTAAATTTCAAGAAAATCCTAAATCATCCCATTCTGCGATAGTTATACCTTAAGTGAAGAAGAGTCGTAAGGATCAGCCTGTTGTCGCAAGGTCAGATGTAGTAGGTGAACATACGAAACCTTATACATCTCAATAATAAATAGATACACGAATACATTTTTTCTCCTGAGAGCAAGGGATGCTGCTCTGCTGGAGTTGTCTTGGGGCAATGACCTCTTTGCGAGGCTCTGTGTCATCCAGAACTTTCGGTAGACTCGATGTCGCGGGATGTACGGTTAATACGATAGGTTTTTTTCTGTTTTCTTTTTTTTTTCGTGAAGCGAGTCTGCTCTGCTCGTGCGTGCCACATGAAAGCGATATCGAATACCGCGTGGTGCGTCTTTGCTTTTGCGGTCATCGGGTGGTCGATGTTCAATCGTGCATGATGCTGTCCTTGCAGCTCCAGTGTTTTGCTCTTTGGAGGGCAAGCAAGCGTACAAAGGGATTGGGAGGGAGCCGAAACAAGTGAACGAGCCCCTCATCCTTCCCTGCCCGGCGGTGACCAGTAGCAAGTGTATATACCTATGGGGGCACGTGCTTCGGGCCCGCTCTTTCACCCAACAAATTTCAGTACCGTCTCGCGCGCCGCTTCCTTGCTTCCTGACACTTTTTGTCCACCCTCCCTCTACGCAAATCCAACCACGAGTCGGCAACCACTTACCAATTGTACCCTTTTTTTTAAATCTTTCGGGCACTATGGAAAGTAAATTGTGTTGGAATACTAGAAAGTCTCTCCATTTTGCATGCGACAGTTCGCATAACACAGACCATCGAGACACTCGTTTTCCGACAATTTTCATGGGGAAGTGAAACTTTTGGCTCTCGCATAGTGTTGGCCCTATCAAGGGCCTCCGTTAAGTCGACGCGGGCGAAAATGCGACTTTCTCGAACGCCGCGTGAAACGACGCAGGAAAATAAAGCCCTGCAAGGGCAGTGAGCATGGTCGGTACAAATACGTCGTTTCTTGTAATATTCATGCTGGTTTTCGGTGTGCGCTGGCTAAAGGAGAGCGCGATGAAGATGATTGGGTGTGCGAGAGAGTGCGATGGAAACGGTTGGTCGCTTCGAGCCCTCTAGACCATCTGTCCCCCTCGTTGCCAGGTTTCGTTGGCCGCGTAGTGGTGGGTCCAGAAACTCGGTTCCTTCGTCAATTGGTCGCGGGCCAGGCTCTCTGGCGCGAGAGAGAACCTTCCTGAAATTTCCCAACGTCGCCCGTCAACCGCGCGATCTCTTGTCTTGGCCAGCAGCAGGTCTGAGAGAGAAGAGAGCGAGACAGAGTCGGCTGATGATGACCACTCGGGCAAAGCGGCCCGAAGGGCGTGCGCTTCTAAACTGTAATCCCTGCTGACCGGTAGCCCAAAAAAACAACAGCAGATAAAAAAAAAAGCATCGAAAGAACAATCTTGCGTGCTCGGGGATCGGAACTGCCAGGGCCAATTACATTATTATCTTCGAGAAAGTTTCTTTGCAAATAACTCATGATAACTAAATAAATGCAGAGTCTCACGAAGGTAGCAGAAGGATGCTAAATAGACACAGAATTAGCAGGTGGCCGTTGTCAAGTTGTGGACGAAGCTGCTTTTCTATTTCAACTGTTATTATATCACTGGTTGCTATAGTTATTCATATAATCGCCATTGAAAAACGAGTACACGGAGAGAAATGCGGGTAAATTTATATCACAAATTACTATGCTCCATAGTTTTCTGGTGACAGTTTCGTACGCTCTGAGAAATTTGAGCAAAAACATAGTAATTTTTCATCTAAAATTGGGCGAAAAATGTCCAATTTCCGCCATTTCCGATAGAATTTCAATAAAAATTACACGGAGAGAAATGGGGGGAAATTTATATCACAAATTACTATGATTTATAGTTTTCTGGTGACAGTTTCGTCCCTCCGATAAATTTGAGCAAAAACATAGTAATTTTTCACCTAAAATTGGGCGAAAAATGTCAAATTTCCGCTATTTCCGATAGAATTTTAATAAAAATTACTACGTTTTTGCTAAAATTTCTCAGAGGGACGACACTCTCACCAGAAAACTATGCTGGCATAGTAATATGTGATATAAATTCCCCGGCATTTCTCTCCGTGTACTATGTTTTTGCTAAAATTTCTCAGAGGGTACGACACTGTCACCAGAAAACTATGGTGTCATAGTAATATGTGATATAAATTCCCCGGCATTTCTCTCCGTGTATTCCCAGAGGCTGCCAGCCAAAAGGACTCGTTACGCGGTGGGGATTATGACACATGTTAGACAGACATGATAATTAGCGAGCAAAGATAATAAACTGCCGGAAACTCAGCAGCGCTGAAGAGTCTTACGATGTCGAGTTGCATCAGCGATGCTCGATGACAGTTTTATCAGAGTTTATGCCTCGATTGTTTGTTTGTACTCGCCGGTCTCTTCGGGCGAGGAAGAACGAGGTGTATGCATCGAGGAGAAGGATACGAGCAAATAAAGCCAAAGACAAAGATCGAAAGATTGAGGTAGTAGAGGAAGAAAAAAAAACGTTGCGACGACTGTCTCGGGTCGTTGTTTGCACTCGAGGAAGAAAGAGACAACAACTCGAATCACAACTCTTGCTCCGTCCGACAGAGATTCGAGTCTCGCTCCAAACGACGTTTATATTTCTGTCTCGGTGTGTACGGGTGTTATAGCATCGCAGCGATCACGCGTCATGTAAATATTGGGCTTGCGTGTATAGAGTCAAAGACCCGACGGTAAATAATCTACTCTCGTGTTTGCCCATGCTCAACTAACGAGTGCCTCTATCCCATCGTTATTCCAAACTCAAACAAATCATTTGTATATTTGCTCTTTTGTTCAATCGGTCTCTTCAACACGCCAAATTTTAACTCATCCTTTCACAAATCAGTAGCAGATGTTTGCACGAGCACCAAACACACGCGAATCAAAGAACAAACCACTCTGTCTCCAAGATTTTTCCACTCATTAGCTTTCAAATATCGAATTTGACGATTTTTTCATTTTAATTTGTTTTCATTTTGATTTTTCATCATTTTTCAAAAAGACTAAGAAATTTCCACGTCTTCTGTTGAGATAAATCTTCACAAATGATAGGTCGCTACAACTGTGCCTGGAGCAGGATTGGAACCGAGTTCGCGGGGCATGTTTGTTAGTAGACTATGTACGAACAAAGAGCAGGGCTGTGCAAGTTGTTCGATGCGCTCCAACAAGCGAATGGGATAATCATATATAATTGGAGACGCACAAAAAAAACGTTTCTGCGATTAGGCTTGGCTCTAGATCCCTTGCATAAATATCCGAGAAAAACATATATGCGTTGACTTCTCGGATGAGGTTAGAATCTTCTGGATGCCAGAAACAGAGGATCTTCGTAACTGGGGCCATTGAACTTGAATATCTACCATAACTAATTATTCCTTCATCGAACAAATAGATCGAGATGATTTATGCGTTTTCGAGTGGACGTTTGAGACCAGTTATTCACAACAAAATGGCGCGGGATTTTCTGCACATGCGCACGAATGAACTCCCTCCAATTCGACCCAACAATTTCTTTGGGGCATTTGCTTTTGCTTGGTTTCTTTAAGCGGGGCATATACGACTCTCTGGCAAGACGTGTGCAGACGATGGGGATTTATCGAGAGAATCGCGAGCAGGTGCTCCAAACAGTTGCTCCTTTTGCTACATCTCTATACCTATATATATTTATGTTGAGTACTAATACAGGTAGTCTACACTCGTACCAACGATACTCCATACCTACACTAACCCTTTTGAGAGCTTCGGAAACCCGAGGAAGCTTCTCGCTCTCAACGATAAGAGATCTCCCTGCCAGCATCTTATATAAAATATATTATACGCCATTCTATTTTAATCCTTCAGCAAAAGACGTTACGAGAAGTGTATATAAAACCAAACCCATTATTCCAAAATTGGAATCTCACAGAAAAATGTCTCGTTCGATTTTTCATTTCAAGAATATTTTCATTGTAGAAATTGAAACAATAGAGAACGAAATAATTTTTTTTCTGATTTAAAATCGGGCTGACCCGATCGCGATTGACGTCAAAGGAGAAAATTTGAGTTGAAGAATTTTTACTTTTCAATTTCTATCCAGTCACAGGCATTATTCTGGATAATTCTGCTCACGAAGAATGTCTGTTTGCAAGGCTTTTCTAAATCGAAAATCGTTTGTTGGAAGAGAAGTGAAATCAGTGCATGTGATGAATAATTTATAGGGGATTTGGTTAGCTAGATCGATTTCGATTCGATTAATGCTTCTCTTGCGTGGCAGCAGTCTCCTGGACCGGAGAGTCTTAAATTGTCTCGATCTAAATGGTATATAACCAGTATCAAAGCTTTTTGTAGGATTTCATGAATATTGCAGGATGACTACATTTTTAAAAATTCTCACCAACACCTTTCCCATTCAGAGATTATTCTTTCCGGTAGCGAAGGATTTACAATTTTTTTAAACGATATTCGGCCAGGCGGGGTCTGGGAGCGTACAACGAATGTTTATAATCGATGAATGGGATTCGCGACGGCGATGCCCGAGGGAAATAGTACTCGGCGGGAATTTATTGTGCGAGAAAGTTGTAGGAAATACATGGAAGAGATTTTCAAATCCGATACTTGGAGCAAGTCATTTTTTTCTTACGGTTTTCCGACTCCCAGCAGTATCGGATTTTCCGAGAGTTGTCAGAATGAAAAAAAATGCTAATCACGTATGTAGTGAAATCGAGTTGCGCGAATCATTAATCTCTCTTTTCTGACGTACGACTTGCACGCAGCGAATGTAATTGCCGCTAGATACTTGCTCCGTATTATCTCTTGTGAATATCTATGCCCGGCTGCGCCGCTATATTGACCATAATTGATATCGAACGAGCAGCTAAGATTGCTCGATCTTGGATGTACACACGAAGTTGCATTTCATATGTAAAGATCATTTAGGTATAATGAGGCAGCTTGTCATTAAGTGCTGGCTGCGGTTCAAATCTCCTCCCTCCCTCACTCCCTCTCTCTCTCTCTCTCTCTCTCTCTCTCTCTCGCTCTCTCTCTCGCTCTCTCTCTCTCTCTTTCTCTTTCAATTGGCGAACTATCTCGAAAGTCTGTTCTTGCTACGCGGCGTTTCATTTGCTCTGCGGCTGAGAAGCGATCCTTAGATGTTGAACGTTCGTTCATCCGTCTTAATGTAACTATATCGATTCGTATATCGTGTTGGATGAGCAAAAAAGCAAAGGAGAGAGAGAGAGAGAGAGAAATCTGAGATCGGGAGGGGGGGCACCGTCAGGAGGATCAGGAAGGTTATTAGCAACGTTCGATGTAATTGAGCGGCTCGCCTTTGCTCGTGCTCCTCTTTGCACAGTAAAAATGTAGAGCGTTGAAAAAAAAAGAAAAAAAAACAAAGTTGAGAGCAAATGGAAATGCACGCGCGTCTGGTCTGTTATTTAATTCTGTAGAAAGTCCAACACAGCACCGACTTCCGAGTAGGCAATCAAAACTTCATTTTCAACCATTTATCGATATATATTCATCATGCACGAGTGAAAACGTGATGTCTGAATGCAACGCTGGTCTCAGTATAGTCAGCACGACATGATTTTTACCGATTTTAAAGCGCGATCGACTTTCAGTGCAAACGTTAAACCGATTTCTGGATCGTACAAAATATTAGTTCGATCTTTTTCGTGCTTTGGAATAATTCCTTTTATTGTTCTCGGAGTTAATGTCACGATGCAATCGAATTTGTCATTCGCCTCGAATCTTCGTGACTATCGCATCAGTTGTCGTGTTTCCAGAATTTTCTTTTGTTTCATTGCTGAAACAATGTTCATTGCACGTATACGAATGATTGAGCGAGAAAGGCAATTTTCGTTTTTTTTTTTTCGTTTTTTTTTTTAACTCGATGGAATCCTGACCGGTAAAAAATTTTCTAGTCAAATCTCGTGGGAGTTGGGCTACGACGGTGTAAAATACGAAAGAAAAGCTTCAAAGGGTTCGTGGGTTGCGGTGAAAAAGACAGGGACCGCGACTAGACCGTTCTAATCGTAAATTCATCTTTGTCGTCCTCACCGGCTAGCGGGGGTTAAATTTTCTCGTTTTACGGCATAAAAGCCAACCGCGTGAGTATCCGTTCGCGTCGTAAAACACCGTGCGACGTGAGCAGTCGAAAGAATTTTTCCTAATGCTTCGACAACCGGAAATCGTTGGTTGTCGATTATTCGTGAAAGCTTCTTACACGTTCGTTTCGTCGTTCGAGTATCAAGTCGAGATCGCCACATCCAGGAATGAGGATACTTAAATTTTATTTCTCAATAAGAAACAACGACAATTCGGCTGAGATTGAAAATTTTATGACTTTTCGTCAGCGTTCGAAGCTTGGGGGAAAATAAATACTGACTCTGGTCAGTTTGCATAAATAAGAAAAACATGTAAAAAGTAAAAAATGTAAAAAGTTGTAATTCTCGTTCTATATAGACACCAGCCGATCTATACTTGCTGTTTGGACGAATGCTGGAAGCAAGAATGACTGGATAAACAATAGTTAAGTAGTCGGAGACACGAGAGCAGCCAGACTCGAGCAAAAGCATCAAGAAGTTGTCCATGTCCTTTGATTTTTCTTCGACTTGTCTCCTGGTATTTCTGGGCTGGCGGTTACCGCATAAATAATGTTCTCAGCGTAACTCGGGGTTGCTAGTTACCGGGACACCAGTCACGATCGGGAGCAGGACAAGAGAGAAGAGAGCAGACGAGTGAAACCCCGTGGTCCTGACGCCAAGAGCTTGTACTCCGGCACGAGTTCATTAGCACAAAAACACATAAATCCTATATGGTACCAGCACCGAAGCCTGTTTGCTGAGCTAACGAGCCAACACACTGTCAGCCATGTTGCTGTTGTTGTCTTTCATCATACGTCGTCTTTATTTTCCTTCAAGGAACGATAAGCAGGTCCTTCAATAGGATAGATTAGCTGAGTCGTGAACGTAGCCCTTTTCTTTTTCTATCCATCAGAATAAGTTGCACTCAAGCAGCAGCTGAGATTGTTGCCAACGAGAAATTCATCAGGAATTCCAACATTTCGTGCGTTCATAGCTCCCGCGGGAGAATAATTGTCAAGGATTAGATCGTATAGGATACACGGAGAGAAATGCCGGGGAATTTATATATTACTATGCCAGCATAGTTTTCTGGTGAGAGTGTCATCCCTCTAAGAAATTTTAGCAAAAACGTAGTAATTTTTATTGAAATTCTATCGGAAATAGCGGAAATTTGACATTTTTTGCCCAATTTTAGGTGTTACTATGTTTTTTTTTACTATGTTTTTACTATTTTTTTTATTACTTTGTTTTTGCTAAATTTTATCGGATTACTATTTTTTTATTTATTATTATTATATATTATTTATTTATTATATATTAATTACTATCATTATTTATATATATTAACTATATAACTATATATAATTATATAATTATATATATATATAATTATATAATTATATAATTATATAATTATATAATTATATAATTAATTGTATATTATTTATTATTATATATTAATTACTATGTTTTTGCTAAAATTTATCGGAGGGACGAAACTGTCACCAGAAAACTATGAAACATAGTAATTTGTGATATAAATTTCCCCGCATTTCTCTCCGTGTAGAGACATGCACGGGTGACTGCGTTTGGGTTGGCATGAAAGGTGACGAGTTCCGGCTCATTCGCTTCTCTCCCAGTATCGTACACGCCAACGAATGCAAATAGTATGCTTGGAACCAAACTGTCGAGGAAGTTGATTTTGATTTGCAGTGCACAAATCACAGAGGGCAAAGAGTTCGAAAAAGGAATGAAACAAAAGTTTCAGAAATATGAGAGGCAACCATATCTCGAAAAGCTTAATCGTTGTAATTTTTTATGTTGAATCAATCTCAGAAGGTTGTTTGCGACTTCAACGTCATATTTGCAACGTTTTTGGTGTGCTTCATGGGCCTGCGAGAAGACCTCGATAATATTCACGATGACCTGCATACGAATGCAGCACGCCGGGAAAAAATATTTTGACTCCGAGCCGAGAGGAGATATTGAACGACGGTGCACGGAGAGAAATGCCGGGGAATTTATATCACATATTACTATGCCAGCATAGTTTTCTGGTGAGAGTGTCGTCCCTCTGAGAAATTTTAGCAAAAACGTAGTAATTTTTATTAAAATTCTATCGAAAATAACGAAAATTTGACATTTTTCGCCCAATTTTAGGTGAAAAATTACTATGTTTTTGCTCAAATTTATCGGAGGGACGAAACTGTCACCAGAAAACTATAAATCATAGTAATTTGTGATATAAATTTCCTCGCATTTCTCTCCGTGTGCCTGAAAAAATATTAACAACGATCGACGATGGAGTAAAAGTTGTTGATGCTTGTCAGGTTTCTCGAAACTGAAGCTTCTCCAATACTTTGCATTACTATACGTGATAAGCTCGACGTACGTAATAATGGGCAATAAAAATTCAAAGTGCACAGGGCATGGATCGTCTGGACGGATGGTAGTGCGTCGTCAAACGAATCAAAACATCAGCACGTGTTTCCTTTGCGTTTTAATTGGATGCGTTCGTCATTCGTGAAGTTAGCGTCAAGGATTTTCCTTTCAATAAAACATGCAAATGTTTTCGTTGATATTCGATAGATTTTGGATTTATTTGAAAAATTGATGGATCAAAAGTTATTCTCTTGATTTTCAAGGACTTTGCGGCCCGTCCGAAAAACGCTACACGAGGTTTTCGAGTCTTTTCGAGGCTCGTAATATCCTTGTTGGAATGTTTTGGTGATCGATGCTCTAAGCACGAATGACGATCGATCGCAAACTCGAGGCTCCAAGTAAAAATGAAGGATCCTCGGTTAGCTGGGCCGGCGGAATGACAGTGACAGATCGTCGGAATTACGTTTGCCTGTCTCGAAGGCTCGCGACGAGGCGATTATGAGAGCTCGTACATGTTCGCTTCGGGGCATCGCGCGCACATGATCATGTATCCAAGAACACAACGAGCGATGAATGGGAGAATAAAAAAAAGAAGAAAAAACCCAGCGAAGAAGGCAAAAAAAAATAAAAAAAATAAAATAAAAAAAAGAAAAACGAAGGAAATTTCCGAGAAGAGTTTTTCAACCGCGTCGTTTTGTTTTCGAGCCAAGAAACCGCGTGGCAGCGAAATATTTCTGCTCTTCGTTGAGCAACGACCATATTTATTCAACAAAATAATATTCCAAATGAAATTGATCAATTTCCTCACCTCTATTTGTTGAAATATTGTCCGGGTATGTTTGCAATCACATTGTTTTCCAAAATGCACTGTCACGAGAAACTCTTTTTTCACCTTCACTGTAACGCACTTGGGATGTCGGCGAAAAAGATGGTTTTAAAATATGAAAAGAAGGAATTTTCGTTCACTCAAATTTCATTCGTGTACGGTTTCCAAGTGGCAATTAATATTTTTATTCTTTCTGAATAATGTTCGTTTTCGTTGGTCAAAGGCGTAAGTGAGGAAATAAATAAATAAGAATAATGGGAGAGCCGCAAGTAAACGTGAGTTTGGACGAGGGAGAGAGCGAGAGTTTCGAACGTACCGCGCACGCTCGCAGACTCCGAGGAACTAGATTGAGTTGTGACGGCTCCGGAGCCGAAGGCCCCCTTCTTCGCACACATGGAAATACTCTCTTCTGCCGAGCCCCCACCATATTCCAACCACAGGGGTCCAGAGAGAAAGAGAGAAAGTTGGACAGAGAGGGAGATGGAGGCTGGGGGAGCTAGCAGCAGGGCACCCCAACCTGTGTGACTCGAGCTCTGGGTCTGATTGAGATACCAGCCGAGGCCCCCCAGCCCCTTCCATCTTTCTCTCCCTTATTCTCTTGGCCTCTTCTTCTCTCTGCCTCTCTCCTCCTGCTCGGCCATCTCTTTGCAAGAGAGTGCTCGGCCGCAACGAACCTTCGGGCCGAACCTTTCGATGAGTCCCAACAGCCCTGCTATCCCCTCTCTGCTTTGTTGTTGTTGTCGTCGTCGCGAGTATACGGTTAGGAAGAGGAGCTGATGGCTCTCAAATTTTTTTTCAACATTTTCATCTGGCATGCACGAAAAACGATCAATTTTTTCCAATCGCTCGAAAATCCTTCATATTTCTAATGAATTTTCAATTATCGACGTTCCATCCTCGAGCCTGCAGCTCCGGAAGTTTATCAGAGTCGATTTGTCTCCATATTTTTAAGTCGCATAACCAATTAACGCTCGTTGCACCGAGCTGCTCATTATAGCAATGAAAATGTGTGCAAATTGCCGCCACACCGATTCCCCCAACTCGAAAAAAATGAGCAGCAAATGAGCGCGTCGGCAGGGCAGAGAAAGACGAGAGAGAGAGAGAGAGAGTCCAGCAAGAAATGAGAACCGCGTGGAGCATTCTTGGAGCGCTGGGGAAGCAGGGCGTTGGGCCTTCGACAGGACAATGGTCTCGGGTCGAAACCTTAGTGTATGTAAGAGGAGCGAAGGGCAAGGTGCGGGGAGAACAGTGGGAAGAAGAGAAGAGGGAGAGACGGAGAGGGAGTCTATAAGAGGAAGCAGATGCGAGAATAAGAAGCAGGATGAAGCGGAGGCGGAGAAATGTTGAGGAGAATGAGAAAAGCGAAGCAGGGACTCGCGTGGAAGAAGATCAGAGCGAAGAGGTGTCTGCTGGCAAGGCACAGCCTGAATAAACTACGGCACGCGCAGAAAGCCAACTAAAGCTTAAAGCCAAACAAACTCTTCGCGTTTGCCGCCCTCCCCCCCTCCCCCATTCGCTCTCTCCTCTCTTTTCCCTTTCGCTCCGCAACCCTCGCGCGTATTCGGTAGTCTTCACGGCCGATCTCGTGTGATTCCATTAACGAGGCTCCCCGAGAACCCCGTCTCTCCTTACCCCGGCAATCGTGTCCTGTTCGGCATTCAGATACGTCACGTTATTCCCCGACGACGCTAATTGAATCGCCACTTGCGAATTAGCGCCCGAAATCTTATTCCCAGTGACGAATAATTCATTGAATTTCAAAAATTAACAAGAATCATGAAAAACAACGTGCTGACTCATTCACTGTCTAAAAAAGTTGTAATTAGTTTGATTATTTTTGCAACAGCATTTCTCCGCTTTTTTGTCGACGAACGCTGAAAATTAATCGGCTATTCCCTTGGCAATTGCGATTATCGGTCAACTTCGCCCTCCAGTCGATCTCAGACGATCCGCACGATCGCTCTGCATGACACTCGAGCAGTATGCATGATTATTCACGCGACCACCATCGGCGACGATTCCATAATACGTGCCATCGATTGTCACACGATTTGCTAAAGTGCATGGAAAAAGATCGCGCAACACACACACAAAGAATCGCGTGTGTGATTTATCGGGTTGTTGGATCTTTTCAGCGCAATAAGGGTGGTAATCGCCTAGCATCGCGTACATTTGGCTTTAGAATTCACTGCGTGCTGCCAACGATCGCACTGCCGAGGATTCTCAGTGCTCAGCAGTGGACACGCGATTTCACTTCCGCGACATGCATGATCTACTAGTTGCGATCTATCGCACTGTGTAATCTGAGATCACTGCATGCTCGTATCGAGCACGTTTTTATCAAATTCATCTCGTCTCTTTGTGTTAATTTTTAAAGGAGAACTCTTGTGTTAATCCTCGATAGTTATCATGAAAAACTTTTAAGGTACAACTATCGCAGAATGGGTTGATTTAGGATTTTCTTGGAATTTAGTGTAAATATTCTTGACATTAAAACGAACAACTTTCCTATGAGACGAAACATTTTCTGCCGTCTAGAATTTGAGATATTTCATTTCCAATTTTATATTTTTCCCATCTAAACGCATGTAAATTGAAGTGACGTTTCGTTAAAAAAGTTGCAAGAAAAAACAAAAGAAACGCGACTTCAATTTACATGCGTTTAGATGGGAAAAATATAAAATTGGAAATGAAATATCTCAAATTCTAGACGGCAGAAAATATTTCGTCTCATAGGAAAGTTGTTTGTTTAATGTCAAGAATATTTACACTAAATTTCAAGAAAATCCTAAATCAACCCATTCTGCGATAGTTATACCTTAAACGTTTTCGCTGCATCGTACGAAAAGGTTTTTCATTCATAAAAAACCTTTCGCGCAAAAAGATTGAAATTTATTTGCTTTTTGTTGTTCGATGTTTGTGAATTTTTATCGCGGACTTTTTTTTGACTGGAAATCTTTTGTGTGCAATTAGATCTTTTACTGACTCAACCGGGAGACTGTTGGCTAGGTTTGCTGAGTGTTCAAGTACGCGCGCAGCGATGAGTTAATTGGCATGCTCGGAAGCATTTCCGTGAGTCTCTGTTGGCGTGGAACGTGGCGTGAATGAAATATTTTTGAGCCAGAGTGGCGCCTGGATGCTCCGTAAGGGACGCGCGCGAGAGACTTTCGCCGTGCGGGTTGCAATGCGCGTCAAGACTTTTACGTCGTCGGATACACGTCTCCGGACGGACGTAACCTTCGTCGTTGGTCACACCGTCTGTTCGTATTATTCTAATCGTCTTGAAGAGACTCGGAGCTTCCAAAGATTTTCTAACGATGCTAATTAAAGCAGCTCCACATTTTCGTCGATAATTTTCACCATTTTTTTCTGACATTCAAAAAGACTATTGATTCGATAAATTTGTATAAAATTGAGCAGCGATCGAAATTAATTTTCGACATTTTTCCTCCGGATTGCGGAATATCCTGAAAAAAAAAAAAAAACGATGCACGATGCTCAAATCTTCCTCTATGAGGAACTACATATTTAGTATCTTGAGGAAGCAATTTGCAATTAAATTTCAATTTCCACCGTTTTTCTGTATTAGCATGTAAATTAAATAATTTCGAAATTTTTTCTAGCAATTAAAGAGAAAGTCCCGAAATATACACAAAATTAGCGGAAATCAGAGCGATTGGACGATTTATCAAAAAAACTCAGATTTTTGCAAAATTTGAAAATTCATACACGGAGAGAAATGCCGGGGAATTTATATCACATATTACTATGCCAGCATAGTTTTCTGGTGAGAGTGTCGTCCCTCTGAGAAATTTTAGCAAAAACGTAGTAATTTTTATTAAAATTCTATCGGAAATAGCGGAAATTTGACATTTTTCGCCCAATTTTAGATGAAAAATTACTATGTTTTTGCTCAAATTTATCGGAGGGACGAAAATGTCACCAGAAAACTATAAATCATAGTAATTTGTGATATAAATTTCCCCGCATTTCTCTCCGTGTATTCCTCAAATGCAATCCCCATTATGATACTCTATTTGTAATAAAAAAATTTCCTATGTTTTCGGACATTGAAAACTGAAAAAAAAAAAATTCACCGTCATATGTAGCTTCCTCTATGAGAAAGCAAAAAACATGATTATTGAGTTTGAATTGACTTTTTAACGAAGAACTAGAACGAAACTTGATGTATGGTGGAAAAAATCGAGGGTTTTTTTTTGGGTCATTTTATTCCTCCAGTTCTCGAAACCCTTCGCAGCACAATACGATTTTTCACACAGATACAATGATCTATGTGTGTAGTGTGAGGTATATGGATAGAGGCGTGTAAAGGTTTACCGGTTGCTGAACGCGATACACACACGGGGTTGGAAGCTATAATTTGCATCAGCACCTTGTAATTTCGAGCCATAAATCTTCTATCTGAAATCTTTGAGTGTAATTGAGACATAAAAGCGTGGCTCGGTGCGATTATGTAATTACACGTGGCCATGAGGCCGAGGCTCGATGAATGTGTGTTTCTTAGTCTCATAAGGTGAATTGTCTCGGTTTCTGGCGGTGGTGTATCAAGAGTACATACGCCCTGAAAGATCTCGAGTCAGTTTTCTCGATCTCGCTTATTGACTCGTCAGTTGTTTCGAAATAATCCATTTTTTCGACAGTTTTGTTTTTTTCAGTTTTTCCAATCTTCCTCAGTTCTTTCGGTTTTCATTTTCAATTCCATCGGTTCTCCGTCGAACAGAGTATGTGTGACAGGATAACGGGGGATACAGATAATGAATTTGTACGGGAAACCATGGTTCGCGTGTGACTTCAGTTTAACTTCAAATTAACTTCAATTTCTAAGGGTCAATAAAGGTAAGATAGAAAATACGCAAACAATCGGGGTTCCCTGTAGCAAGGATCTCACCCTTGCGGTTAGAAAAGTCGCAGACAATATTTATTTATTATCGCAGTTTTGTCTTCTCACGTCTCTTTCGTAAAAGCGAAATAAAAACAAAAAACAAAAAACGAATGTATGGAGATCTCGGTGGCTCGCGAGTGACGGCACGACAGAGACTCTATGGTGGAGAAGCAGCGGACGGGAGGCAAAGACAAAAGCCTCCGAAGGAGGGCGGGAGACAGGTAGAGAAACGGACACGGGCGAAGGGCTCGTGTGTACCGCAAACACCTCGTGACAAATGTTCCCAACGCCACAGGGGGACCAGTCTCTCCATCCCTTCCAACCCGTGTGTCCTTCCCCGGAAACTCCGCGGTGGCTCGTCTTCAGATTCCAACTCGCCTTAGGGGGTCAAAGTTTATGGCCAAAAAATATATCCAAGTCCCTGAAGCAGAAAAATGTCACGGTGCACGATCCCAAAGCAGTAAAGATTCGATGGAATCGAAGTAGCCGAATAATTACACGCGATTAGAATTTCAATTTCAGTTTCTCGAATGACTTTCGAAAATTCATATTTTCATATTTTCTTTCGATCGAATGATTTGTACCTAAAGAAAGGGCGAGAAAAACAGAGTTTTTCGCCCAGTCTCGCTCCTTGAGAAACTCTGCTGCTTCGGTCGAGCCACCAAAAAGATTTTCATTGAAAAGGACTTTGAAGTTTCCTCTCCTACCTACAGGACAAGTTTTCTCTGGACACCTTAACCAGTCGTCCCGCTCGTTTTTAAGGGGCTTCGACCTGCGTGCGGTGTTTTACGACCTCAGCACGACGGGGCCAGCGAGCTCATTGGCTCTAAGAAGATCTCTAGGGCCTTGCGTAGTTGATACGGACGTGGACCCGCTGGTTCTAACATATAAAGACCGTTACATCGTTATGCAGGCTCAGTCAACGGAAACACACCTCGAGATAATTCAAAAACGAACCGGCAACCCGCGGAGAGTGCCTGGTAAGATTTTTCGAAAACTCTCAACGATTGAGTCGAAATTGGAAAGAAAATTCCACGTCCTTGCTCGTAGATAACCTCCGGGCCTCATTGGCGCCTTCGCCCTCATCCTGGCGGCATATTTTGCCTGATTTTTCTTTATTTTTATTCCTTTGCTCTCTGTTACTGTATACACAATATTTTCATAATCAGCTTCTTTCCCTCTTTCTCTCTCTCACTTGTTCGAGATTTACGGACCGGCTTAAGACGCTATCGAGACCGTTATAACGCATGCAGGGCGCATTCCCCTAGCCGCGTCATCCTCATATGCACGAGAAGAAGACGATGTCTCTGCTGCAGACTCCGCAGCCACTTATTTGCCTCGTCCACCATCTTGACCTGACTGCCGCAAAGATAATCTTTTCTCATCTAAAGTTATTTTTCTCTTTTCCTTATTCTTCCCTCCCGATCTAACTGTAATAACGTGCTGAACGTTCGCGTCGATGATTGCTTCATTAAAACGCCACGCGGCGCAGGATCTGACTTTTCGTCATCATGAAGAACGATCGAAAAGTTTCTTACTTCAGACTCTTTGCTTTTCCGTTCGGGGGGGTTTTCTTCATTAATAATATATTTCCGAAGCTGCTTCGCTAACGTTGTGAACTTGACCTTCTCTCGAAAATTTTTAATCCAGGGTCGAATGCAATTCGCGAGATAATGATTCTGGGAAGTTTCCGAGGAATTTTGGTGCTTCTGGAATTCCCGAGATAATTGTGGCCTCTTTGTTGTCAACCGTTGTCCAAAATCTGGACTGGAATAGAATTTCGAGCATCGTATTCCTCGGTGATGATTCGGTGGTTGATAAAAAAAGAAAAAGCTGCCATAGGAATAAGCTGCTGTTCGTTGTTCGGGTCCATGGGCTGTTAAAAAAAAAAAAGATGACTCGGAGTGTATGGAAGGAGCGTGAGCAAAGGAACACACGACTCGCACTAGCTGCGCATTAGTGCGGAGGGAAAAGATGTCCGGAAGAACGAGAGAGGATCCAATAATCGCCCGAAGCAGGGAAGGGGAACGAAGGAATATGGTAGAGAGCAGGCGACGTCCCTCCTATAAATCCCTCCTAATTGGCTGTATCCTGAGAGCCCTGCTGATGCCTTGGAAGCCCGTAGCGAGTGGCAGCCAAAGGAACAGACAAGAACACGCTTGTGCAAAGAGGATTGCCTGCCGTATGGTCAACGAAAAATTCGTAACGACGATTACATTCCCGGAACGAGAGATCGCGCGGCGACTCGTTTCCGGCGTTGTAAGCGCGAAAACCTCGCGCCATTGGATGACGACAGCGCGGAGATGATTCGTTTCATCTTTCGCCGCTGAATCCAAGCCGAAGGTGAGCACGACACGAGAGGGGCGTCGGGAAAAAATGGACTTTAAGGCGATTCACCGAGCTGTTGCAGAAAGCCCCCGAAAAATTCGACTCGCAGTCCTCACTGACGATGTAAATTGGGGGGAAAAAAAATTGACGAGCATGCGAGCTCAAAAAATTCGTTTCCAAATTGGAAACTTTATTTTATAGTCTTTTTTCTTCAAACTTTTTTCTCCTCTTTTCAACTCTTCGGCCTCGCCAAATTATTGTTCCATTGTGCGAAAAGATACCTCGCCCGGTTTTTTCTTACGACGCAGTTTTTTGTGCGATAGAGCGATCCTTCGATCCACCCACGCGGCGAACGGCCTACGTTCTCCGACAAAGTAGTCGCTTCGATCTTTTCAGCGATAGAATTCACGCACGCGTTAATTGAGCCATAAAATTCCGAATTCGATTGCTTAAAAATTAAATTATTCAAATTCAATAATTAGCGAGTAAAATTGTATTGAATGTATTTTTCATCAAATTCTCCGAGACTTATAACTCGATTGCAACAAAAAACCAAGACGTTAAAACTATTTTTCAATAAAATGATCTTTCCGCGCAACATGAAACAGAAAAATATTCCTAAAGCAGGAAATTAACACAATCGATAATAGCCATTACGATAAAAATAATGGTAAAAAAAAAAACAAAATCAAGAAACGAGATTTGAAACTTTCTACCATGGAACTCGTCAAGTCACTCTCGTATACTGATCAGCAGAAACGTCGCACACGTGTCCACTCATCTTTTTTTCTACACACTCTCTTGTTTCTTCTTCTTCGATTCGTTCGATTATCTTGCCAGCGGATCGCGATACGAATCTTCTGAGAGATCCTTTCGCCAGCAAATAAATGTTCGGCCGGAATGAACGCACGAGTGTCACTCAAGCGATCCTCTCGATATTAACATTTTTATTTCTAGCTGTCGTTGAAACATTCATTCTTATTATTTATGAATATTAAAACGTTTCCGATACGTTGGATCGAGGCTCGTATATTTTCTATAAATTGAGACACTACACTGAAAATAAAATTTTGTTAAAAATCGTCGATATTTTGTTGAACACGGCCAACTAAATATTTTTCGATAATTTCAAAATTTTCGTTATTTTGGCAGAATATTTGGTTTCTAATGGAATTGTCAGTAAAATTAACGATTGCAACGACAAAAATTTCCTTCCGAAGAGACTTTATAGAATATTTTTTGCTGCGATGACACAATTTTTGGGATTATTCGAAAAAACATTTAGTCGAACGTATCGAACAAAATATCGATCTTTTCCAACAAAATTTTGTTTTCAGTGTATTACAATCTCGAGAATCTTAATGCTCTGGAATAAAAAGAACTCGGAGGTTCCGCACACTATGATCATGAATCTGAAGATAATCAACAAGAAATTAATGCGAGAGGCTTGCACTCACTTGGCCATCTTTACATCTTTTTATTCCGCATTTGGCTCCATTAATTGCAGCATCGTAATTGGATTTTGTGATAATTGAAAAGACGATTGTAATCAAGGCAGATGTTGCGATTGTATAAAGCCGGAGGAAGCAGGACACATGGAGGGGAAGTCATCTCGTTTGACCGGCTTCTAATTATTGTGATAGGCGAGGGCAAACTCGGTATAGACTTGGCTCGTTTCTGGTGTGCTCTCCAACTTTACTGCCACACCATAGAAGCTATAGGCACGTGGGAGACATCAACGAGCACAAGCTCGCGAGAGAAGTGCATAACTGCGTGTGGACGCATTTTTATTGGCGTGCCAACTGGAAAACCGAACGTACATCCGACTAGTCGGACTAGTTGCGTAGGCTGAGAACAGGACCGCGGGGCACGCCTCGATATATATCTACATCGCGTATAACTGTCGATGGCTAGAGGGAAATTCTGTGGCAGAATATCCTCGCTAGAATCTTCCTTGCAGCTTCTCTCATTCGGTTTTTTCCAACCACGTCTCGGGAAGCTTGAAAAAAAAAAAACGAAAAAAACGATGACACGATGAAAGTGAATGAGATTGAATGAACTCGGACGAATGATCCGTTTTGAAAAGAGCTTCGAATTCAACGGTCGAGTGAAGGTTGGAGGCTGAATAGAAATATCGTGACTTTTTTGCTCGCAGGGGTCACGGCTTCCGGTTCAGATAAAATTCGTGGTGCTGCAGCGATTTTTTATCGGCAAAAAATATGAAGAGAGCTCCGCATGTTCGTATCTCATTGGAGTCAGCATTGCCAACTCCATTTTTTCTTCTTGGCATCAGGAAAACTTGCCGCATTGACGTGTCGTCGCGTCGAGCGAGGCTTACATAACTTTTCCATTACTTTAAGCTTCGAAAGCATGCGCAGGTCTCCAGGCTTTTGTAAAAAATACCACTGGAATAACGAGTGAAGGATCAAATAAAAAATGGAAGAATCTCACGAGTCATGCTTGCGGGGAACTTCGTCGAAAAAATGTGTCTCGCTTTTTATTTTTATCTTCTTTTCATTCCCTTTCAAAAGTTCCACTGTTTTGGAAGCCTCCGAGAATCTCCGCCCATAATCTTTCGACCAAGTAGAATGAAATCTTTTCAAAAACTTATGTCTATACTTTCTCTTTAGCAATGTTCACTTCCAGCTGCAGGTATACGCGGAGCTCAAGAGAGCGATTACTAGAGACTGGATGCCTGTTTTTTTTTGTTTTGTTTTCTCGTTGATATGGACCGTCCTCTTGCTTTGTGCGGTACGTCAAGCAGCGAAATCGTCAGTTGTATACGAGAAACGAAATATCCTCGTATTGAGGGGCAAGTACTATTGTCCGGAATGGTCTATACTCTTTTCCGAAAGCCCAGCATGCAATCGGATCTGCTCTGAAAATTGACTGAATTTAACAGTGAACAATTTTTTGAAAACTTTGTGAGTACGATCAGAAGTTTTCGAAGGGGACACCCTCTAGAAAAATTGGCTGTAAAGATTGAGTTAATTTACGTTGAACTCGTGCTCGACGCACAAAAATCATTTGGAGAAACTGCGACTGCAGGTCAGTCTCGAGTGCGAAACCCGAGGAACGAGGAATAATGCGTTTCCCCGGATTTGTAAAGGTCTCCTGGCTCGAAAGGTCGTTTTGCTATGGTGGACCGAAACTCGAGAGGTCTCGGATGACTAGAATTATATTAACGGCCTCTTTTGACCGACTTCTCGGACACATTGCTGGTTCGTGTAAGAAAAAAATGCTGAATAGATTCGTTAGCGGGACTCGTTGCTTGAGAACATTGATTTAAACGATGGGGAAGTTGTCGTTAGAATAAAACGTTGACGTGAAACTAACTGGTCAGGTTACCAGGCAGATTGATGATGTCGAACATCGGGATTACGCGTGTATACCAGTCGATCTGCTTTTGTGTGTGCTGAGAATGATTTAACTATTTAAACGATGCTCCGAGATCTTGTTGACGATCCTAAAATGGTCAGAAGCTAAACTTGGTGACATCTATTTTTCATCGGACCAATTCATGTTGCCCGTTCTTTGTGAAGCTCCCAATCGCCGCATGCCAACGCTCAACACTATTTTGTTAATCGGTAAAAACGTGTAGCCAGTGTAGAGGAAGATGTGAAAAGCCTTGGTGAAAGAAGACGTTACACGCTTTTCTGAGTTGGTCTTTTCAGCAGCTTCGGCAAGACATAAATCCTTCTAAAAGACCAATAATGAATGGTTCATTGCATTGAACGTGGAGCTCTTTTCGCTACCAACGTGGAGATGATGTTGGGAATAATCGTTGCGAACAACTGGACCGTATACCTTCTTCTCGGGCCTCAACGTCTCAATCCACAATTTCTCGTTGGACAAAGACCTGCTGCCATTTCTTTTCATCGCGAGCACTCCCTTTCGCCCTTTTCTCAGATTCCCATTCTTCCAACTGGACAGCCTATGTCTGTGCACTTGCAAGGCTCTGTCCATGGAAGAAGAATCTTTCTTATGGACGGTCCGACGTCTCGTGGAGGCGTCACGATGTGGCTGAATGTTCGGGTCGTTCGGACGCCCCACTTTTGATCTCACCGGCGAATTGGGCTGCATGCTCTCGAGGTTTTCCTTTTCATCGAAGCATTTTCCTTTCGGAGCGTTGGGGAATCGATAGATTTCGAAATTCTGCAAAGAAAAGTTCGTAACGACGTTGCTGTCCGATTTTTAGTTACCGAGATATCGACCGATCGAGCGACAGCCAATCCTGCTGCTCCGATAAGAACAAGGAACGTATGATAAGCGATGAAGCTTGAGCTCATTGGCGCTGACACTGTTCGATTGATATCCCGACAACGCCCCGTCCGACAGAAAAATGCTTCAGGACTTTTCGTCGCAGGATTTCATGAACTACAACCTCGCAACGACTTGAAACTTTTTCAAAAATCTGTTCCCCAGGATTCTGAATATATACACTATATATTCGGAATCCTGGGGTAGAAAGCTCCGGCCCGGAGCATGTATCAACGGCTAGAGCACAAGAGACTCACGCGTGAATTTAGCCTGAGGGAACCGAGTGGTATTCCCCCGAGAGATTTAACGCTTCGTGGATGGATACATACACCGAATGGCCTTCGGGGCCTTTTCAACACCCACGGGGACCCGCGCGAACCACAGAGCTCCGAGGATTCAAGACGGCCATTTTGAATGTCTGATTTCTCTGAACGGGCCTCACTTGTGTACGCGAGCAGCAAAGTTTTTTGTTTTGCTCTTATTCGGCGCTTTGTCGTGAGCTAAGGTAATTTATCCCGTGACAAGTTTCGCGCTAGGTCCCAATGGCGCAGGCACTTGTATTGATCCGAGATCGAGCGAGCTCGAAGCTACAGTTGGCCAACAATAATCATGGGAGTTTTCATTCTGTTTATTGTGATGAATATCGGTGTCAAGATCTTCGGTTCGCCATAAAGGCCCATTTCGTGGCGTCAAGAGTAGTTTCGAAAGTTTGGTGAGCTGGTGCGTCAAATTTTGAAGCAAAGAGCACACAATGACGGTGGGAGTATTGTCAGGGTGTTTCGCTTTATTTTAGCGGCAGAGATCGTTCCTCGCGCGCCAACTAAACAGGATGTATCGAATTGGGACGCCGACACCGCTGGTTAACACATGCGGCGAGAGTGGAAAAAAGGAGGAAGGGAAAGAGGGAAAGAGAGTAAAGTCAGCAAGAGGTTCTCTCAGATATTCTCTTTGGATTCTCTTTCTCTCGCGTTCTCGCGATCTCTTTTCTTACATTTCCTTTTGGTCTTTCGAGGCAAGAGCACCACCACAGCATCTTCTTTTCTTCGCTTTTTCCAATGGGGCTTGGCGCATATTCTCGGCTGGGGATGCCTTCGCCGTGGGGGCTCTCGGAAAGAAGATTTCTTGCCTTTGCTCGTCTCTTCTCACTCTTTTGCTTCTCATTCCCTCGGTTACACGTCGCTGTGCTTATATATTCTCGCTCTCTTCATTTTCTCGCTTTTTCACTCCTCGTTCGCGCGGCTTTTTTACTTGTTCCTTTCCTCTCTCTCTCTCTCTCTCCGGCTCTCAAGTTTACCTTTTGTCTCAACGTCGTTCCACCATAAGATCCTCGAATCGAGATATCGGCGTCGCTACTCGTGTACGTTCCCTTTTTCAACCTCCAGCTTCTCTTTCCTTTTTCCTCTCTATCGCAAGTGAATCTGAATTTTTACATCGGTTACCAGCTTGCATGCTGGCAGTCCTCGCGCCTCCATCTTTTTTTCTTCTCCTTCCCCGAGTCCCTTGGAACGCTTAGTACACTCCTCGCGCCCTCGTCTTTCAATGCTTGTATCGTGCCAAAGTTTTTTTTGTACAGACCATACAGCATCTCTTCCCGTTGCATCGCTTTCAGTTCGGAAATGTCTCTTTCGCCTTGTGCTACCCCATCAAGCCGGCTTAGCGGATGGCATCGGCCAGCTTCCGAAGCGAGAAACGAGCCTGAGAACCTTCTGCAGAGTCCGCAGTAAAGACACACGTAGATCTAACGTTCTTTTTTTTACGTTACAGATCAGTCGATCGAATGGTGAGTCCTGAACGTGTTGAAGTTGTTGAAACGTCCGCGATAGCTTGATATATCAATATGGTATTTTTTGTCGCAACGAAAGTGAGAAAACAGTGAAGAGTCTCCATCAAAACTTGATGCTGCAATAATAAACCACCGCGAGTCCAATTGCCTTCGAAGATCGTTTACTCACCCGTGATGAGACAATTCATCGGAAGATGTTCCTTTGACCTTTACGCGGAATCGGCTCAATTCTTCTCGGTTAATTCAGTCAATTCGCTCCGCCGGGACGAAGAGACGACGACGGAAGGAGTCTGCATGTGCCTCGTACCAGCAGAGACCTTGATCGTATTCTCGCGCCTCGATGCTTTGAGCTTGGTCATAAACCTTGCAATCTAGAAGCGTTCGTCTGTGTAATAGCTGCTCCACCAATGACTGGGCCGCGCGTATACAATTAATTAACTCTGCTACTGTAGTCCGTATAGCCGCATATGCGGGTGTTTGATGAATTTATGGCACCTCCCTGTATTAGCCTGCTAGTATCACTTAGCCTTCGTTAAGATTAATGCCATGTGCACATTCGTCACTTCTGAATGGTAAGCCACTGTTTGGGCTCGTCATTAGGATCGTTGGCCCCGCCAGCAGATGATCAGCCAACCCGTATGCTTGTGGCACGAGGCTTTGTGATTGTTTGATGACGACCACTTTGATTTGAGCGTTAATTGAACCCATCCACACGCTCATGACGTAAAAGGCCAAGTCCAAGGTCCACTAAATTTTGCACGGTCTATATGGGGATGGTGCTGATGGAACGTCATGATTGCTCCTCAGAGATCTTTGGCATACGAAAATGGAATTTCATGAAATGCCTCTTGCACAAAATATAATGCGACGGAGCTGAAAGAGGAAGTCCCAATTGAGTTTGCAGTGGGTACATCTTGATTTTTTTCGCATCCCATTGTTTTTCTTCGAGAATAAAAGCGGATATGACTTTTTGCGTTGAAACATGTTTATGATTTGATTGAGCCTTTTGGCTTTTTGTGGAGTACTTTGGTGACGCCACCCAAGTTCTCATTCCGCACAGGAATTGCATCGAGGTCAACCGAGCGCGAAGTAATATTCTTGCTCGAAATGTCCGAGAGAGAATCCGAGAGGAGGATAAAAAGAGGAGCGTTGAAAAATGTAAATTACGATGTTGGTGAAGCGGGATGAGGGAAAAGAGGAAAGGGGGGAGGGAGCCCCGAGGCGAGCGCGTTCTCCGCCCTCAAAGAACCGCCCAAGTCTCGTTTTTACACACCTTTCCGGCCGACGGCGTCAGTGAACGCTCGTCGTGAAGGCATGTCGGTCTCTCGCTCACCTCTTCGTCCTCATCGTCAGCTCGAAACCCATCTCGCTTGATGTCTCACTTCGAACAGACTCGAGAAAAGCCACAGCGGGAACCCTCCATCCATTGATTTATACGTCCATCTCGTCATAACCTTTTTTGCCTCTTCCCGCTCCCCTTTTTCATCTCCCTCGTCGTACCTGACCACGATTACTGTTTGTGCCTGCTGTAATCTTCCCGCTTTCTTCTCTTCTTCTTCCTCGCGCGCCTTTCGATCATTTTCTAGCTGTTGCAGGTGCAACATGTTGCTCTTTTTCGTGGAAGCCTTTGGGAGCCGGAGGAAGCAGCGAGATCGGCATCTTTTCGCAACTCTAAAAATAATAAATAAAACCTCAATTTCGAGCAACATGTGGCTATCACTTGAGTAATTATTGATTATTCCGTTGGTTATTCAAATATTTTTCAAATTCGGTCACAAGAATATTTTTGTCCATTTTTTTCTTCAAAGAGCAATAAAGCGCGGTGAGTATGTGAGAGCGCTTTGCGACGCATATATCGAGCTTGATTGGGCGCGCGGTGTTTCTTGTCGAGCAGCTGCGTCCCGAAGACGTTACGGCCAAAGTCTCACTCGGGCTGTGTCTTATTTCTTACACTATTGCCTTCGTCACGGAGGCTGTGTCGAGCATCGTGACGAAATAATGCCGCGCGGAGATGTACAAAGACATTTGCTCAGCGGCTGAGAGAATACGACATAACTAATTGAGAAGTAAGAAAAACAAAGCAATGCGGGTCCAGGGAATCTGCTGGCAGAAGCCGCCGTCGGTCAAAGCGATGTTTCCAAAAAAGTTTTACCGGAGCCAACAAGATGAAGAATACTGCAGCATGGGGCGAAAGGTAAAAGATTATGCTTTGGAAATCAGTATTCCCGATGACATAACTCTCCGCCCTCAAATACCTTAATTGTGTCGCACTCTGCGATAATAACAATAAAGTGTTGTTCACATCCACATGTTTGCCTCTGATAAAGTGGAACCGATAAAGTACGTGCCTCAAACGGCGTTTATTATTATTATTATCATTATTATTTTATTCAGCGGGTTTTCTGATATTGTAAATAATATTTAAGGTATAACTATCGCAGAATGGGTTGATTTAGGATTTTCTTGAAATTTAGTGTAAATATTCTTGACATTAAAACAAACAACTTTCCTATGAAACGAAACATTTTCTGCCGTCTAGAATTTGAGATATTTCATTTCCAATTTTATATTTTTCCCATCTAAACGCATGTAAATTGAAGTGACGTTTCGTTAAAAAAGTTGCAAGAAAAAACAAAAGAAACGAGACTTCAATTTACATGCGTTTAGATGGGAAAAATATAAAATTGGAAATGAAATATCTCAAATTCTAGACGGCAGAAAATGTTTCGTCTCATAGGAAAGTTGTTCGTTTTAATGTCAAGAATATTTACACTAAATTTCAAGAAAATCCTAAATCAACCCATTCTGCGATAGTTATACCTTAATCCTGTTGCTTACGAAGGTAGTACACCCTTGTGCTGCATTTATGTTATCAGATTCAAGTGATCGGACGTACGAGGAATTTATACATCACCTTCTTAAATATACACCCCATTCGCGTACGTGCGTCTGTGTGCTCGAGTGTACGAAGACGTGTAAATCGAGGATATATGCGCACGTATTACTGTAACGAACGATTCCAGCTTCCCATGTATGCTCTTCGTGCCCCTGTCCTCCCCCCTCCCTCCGATCGGCCACGACTCTGCCTTTATTTTTCTTATGGTACTTATGGTGCAACTTTCGCATGATATTAATAAAGATAGTACGTACCGATGCAACACGCTTGGCACACCTGCTCACGCAGACGAGACCAACGCATTTCTTAGCTCGATCTCGAGCAAGCTCCAGAGAGAATCCGCGACCATAATTTATTCCGCGAGCTTTACACGTTGTGCTTCTCCGCGAGGTTGCATGCGCGAGACTCTTGGCATCTTTTTGCACCTTACACCCTTTTTTCTTTTTCTCTTGTATACTCTCTTCGCATTCACAGGGTGTCTGATTCGATATTTACCGCGGCGCGGGTTGCAGTTATGATCGGAGATGGGTTTTGCGCGCTGGAGGATTTTTGAAATGAAAATTTCGAGTGTTGAGGGAAGAATGTCACGTGGTAAAATTGATTTTACCTTTACTGCATTTTTCAAGGCCAAACGAAGGTCTACTTACATTTCTTTAGCCTCGACTGCTAATTTCCACCGGACCGTCTTGTATAGAGTATCCGATGAGCGTTTTCAAATAATTTGAAATTAATTTGACCGGCACTGCAACTTCCAAGGTCAGTACACGGTCAACTTGAATTTTTTGAACCTTGACCCCTAATTTTCATTGTTTTAATTGTCTCATAGAGCATCCGTAGAGTGTTTCCGAACACTAATCAGTTGGCGACGTATTTATTCTGTTATATTGCTTTTGATGCTTCCGATTTGACACCCTGTATATTCTTACCAGCAGCTCTTCTTTCTTCTTCCTTGTATCAACAACAGGATGTCGTGAATCTTCGTAATTCGTATCTTAAAGTGTCGAAGAAGTGGGGAAGTGAAAAAAAAGTTAAAAAAAAGCTAAAAAAGCTAAAAAAAGTTAAAAAATAGCCGCGGTCGTTATGATTGCACCAAGCCTAACGCAAAATTACCCCTTGATACGAAAGTAATTATTCTCCAGTCTGTAAACGCGGATCTACAACGAATATCACAGAAAAGCAAATGCTCCCATTCGCCTCGTGAAAGGCTTAGCTTTTATTTTATTACGGCGTCCCCATCACCGCGCAGGCGTAATAAAAAAGCATCGAACGAGCTCATTACAGATTGAATATTCAGTTATGGTCCGTTCAGGGCGGCTATACATCGAAAATACTAATGGACGTGAGCATTCGCCTTCCGCCTTCTCTTCTCTCTCACTCTCTCCGCCTAGGAAGCAAGTTTTCATTCTTGAGCAATTTCCGAGTAAACACTTCGGGGAACCAAGAGATGGACACGACGAGTTTCTTGGTACGGATGATTAGATAGCTAGTGACGACTCCTCACAAGCTCTCGAGCGCCCCTTCCTTTTTTCCTCTCATCTCCTGCCCCCGTCGCTTCCTATCCCCCGTGCCATTTCCTTTCCTTTGCGTCATTCGTACTTTCCTCATCTCCTTATCTCTCGCGAGCTCTCCTGACAGCAAATGGCTCTGCACATGGACCCATGCACAACTTGCGCTGTGCTGCGGCTAATTAATTCAATACACATGCACGGGTCGAGTCTCTACGTTCATAAACAATGTTCAAATTTCAATTCGCAGCATTTTTCTATTTGCATTTACATTAAACAATTTTGACAAGTTTTTTAGAAAGTAAAGAGAATGTACAGACTTGTACACAATGTTTTAGGAAATCTTTGAAAAATTAAAACGGTTAGACGATTTTTCGAACAAATCAGATTTTCGTAAAACTCGAAAACCCATAAAAGAAAAAAATTTAAACCCGAAATCATCGAAATCCAGTGAATTTCATGAAATAAGAAAAAAAATTGTATCGCCCAAAAGTTCATAGGAAATAGAAGGGAAATATATCTGTATATATGCATCGAGTAAAAAGCCGAAGAAAGTATGGGAGGGAGATACGAAACCAGCCGCACGAGAGCCGCCATTACGGTTGCGTTATTTTATTTTTATACGGGCTACGCCCGAGGCAGCATCTTAACAACTTAATTTCTGACGATAGAAAGAGTGAGCGAGACGAGTCGAAGCCGAAAGAGAAAGGACGAGAGAGAGGCGAAATTATATTGCTTTTCCTCTTTCGTGCTCCCTGGGAACCGTGTGCGTGAGAGAAAGAGACTGGAAAAAAGGAGGCAAAGATGACGAAGTAGAGAGAGGGACAGAGCGAAACGTAAACCCTTTACAGCCTTTTTTTTATTTTTTTAGTTTTTTTTTATTTATACTAATTTCTGTCGCTCGCGTTTCTTCTTTCTCTCAATGGCATGGCATCGTCCGTTCTTCTTTATCTTTCTTTCCAACGTTCTTTCTGCACCTCCCCCCCCCCGTCTCATCCTCTGCTCACTTCATCTTTTTCTCTTTTATATCTTTTTTATTTTCTACAGCTGGCACTTTTCGACGTAGAGGAATAAAAATAAGCCTCAGATCGTACACGATGAGTCGAGTCGATTCTTCGCTCGTGCAAATTCTACAATGTAAACCTTCAATGCACTCATTATTTTTCGAGTTTTCAAAAAGTACACACGCTGCAAACGCAAAAACGCGAAAGATTATCGTTTCGTAAGGAATTATGAGAATTTTTCAAAAAGAATCGCGGATCAATTATTGTTCTCGGAGTGCCAGATTATAGTAGCTCGGCAATATTTTCTTCGGAATCGTGTGTCAGCAAATCGAATACAAAAGCGTCGAGGGCTCCGGGATGATGTTCCATCAAGCCTGAAGCGTATTTTTTTTTTTTTTTTTTTTTTTTTTTTTNNNGGGAGAATCTTCGGAGCACAAGGTCTAGAAATCGTCACGCCGGTCGTAACGCCTCGACAAAGATGGTGGTCTACTGTTGTTGAGGTGTACCACGTCCTATCGTTATTTTTCGACATGGAAACAAATAAAGCCAGTACACGAGAAGACGACGCAGGTGAATCGTCACGCAGCTTTTCGTTACGATCAGCACGAGAGAATAAATCCTTCGCTTTTATATGTACGCTCGACCGCAGCAGAAGCAAAAACATCGTATGATCGCGCGTCAGAAAATCAGAGTCTTCGTCGTGGACTCTGCGGGCCATCGGAGAGTACATCGCCGAGTTGAGTTGTTTCTGACTCAACGACGAACATCGCGTAACACCGTAGATGCATTACCATCGCTCGAAAATAGGTTCTCCAATTTTTTTTTCAACCCCATATGCAATTAAACCGACAATATCGATATTTTTCCCTATAACACGCTGAAAACTAAATTTTGTTGGAAAAAGATCGATTATTTGTTCGATACGTTCGACTAAACGAGTTTTTTGTTTTATCCTTTTTTTTTCTCAATAATCCCAATAATGGTGTCGTTGCAGCTCGAAATATTCTGGAAAGTCTCTTTGGAAGCTAATTTTCGACGTTCCAATCGTAAATCTCGCTGACAATTATTATTTCGTTAAAAATCAAATATACTGCCGCTAAGTAACAGAAATTTTGCAGTTATCCAAAAATATTTAGTTTACCGTTTTGAAGTAAATCATTACGTTCAATACCTCGACTGGATACCTCTTAGAATCGGGGTAACCAACGACTCCAGATTGGAGTGACAATTGTAATGGCAGCAACAATTTGAGATTTAGGCAAACGCAGTCGCCAGTAGATTTTTCGGCTTGAAATCGGCTCGCAGCCCAACATAATATTAATGGATGTATATTTGTGCGTGTTGTAACACAGAGCACATTACATCCCATCTTGCGCTGGTTCGACCTCGAAACCAGTTTCCAAGATGTTTGGAGCGAGAGAAGAGAAGCAGCGTGTGCAGTGGCTCAAAAAGCGGGAAAGCTTTTGTCTCACTTGGGACGAAGTGGTTCACGAGAGAAAACCATATGGATAATCGGGAGGTTGGAAAGGGAGCGACAACGGAATAATAATAAAAAAAAACGAGGGAGAAAGAAAATAAAAGAGAAAAAAAGGGGAGCGAGAGAGAAAGAGTTATAGAAAGACGCCAACTCGCGGACGAGATATATGCCTGCGAGAATGAAAGGGAGAACTGAAGAAGAAAAAAAACGACACGAAGATACGAGGCGAAGGGGGGAGCTCGGGTGGGGGACACGAAGAGAGGGGATCGACTGGTCCAGCACGTCTTCATTAGTCCCAGCATCCCGACCAGATCAATGGCGTAGCAAACCATTGTCGTACTCGTTTCAATATTTTACCGATTTGTCTTCTTTTTTTTTTCTTTTTTTTTTTTTTTTCTACAAAAGTTTATTTTCCTACGTGATTTCAAGAAATATTCAGTCGTGCGAAGCGTTATGTGTTCGCGATTTCTTATCGCTTTCTCATACACGAACATAAAAAATCATGAAATAATGTTATTTTTCTTAATTAGCCAATTAATGACGAAAAAATATTTTTCCGTCCAATCAACTCTTTATTCTTGGCGTTCATGTCGAGCAATAAAAATGCAAAGCCATAAAAGCCGAAACCGGAAGTGCGTAAAAATTGGCTCGTTTCGCACATCAACTTTTTGTTCAAACTTACGAGCATTATAAGAAAGTTTTATTATTGGTAAAAAACATGGACTTGTGGAGAAACGTTGACCATTAAGGACGGTAACCGTTAATTTCACACGCTGCTCCGAGTTTTGCCGAATGACATAAATTTTCGAAAAACTCCGCCTCCTTAAATCCTCGCCTATATACGCAACTTGGGTCGTTTTGATCGCAGCCTCAAAAAATTTAAGATATACTCCGAGTACTTGGCAAATAAAAATAGTCTGTACCTACTGCTACTACAAAAACGCCTTACCTTTTGTATATGATCCTGGCTTTTATCAATTAAAATAACACGCAAAAAAATGAAAAAATAAAATACGAATATTTATTCGTATTTATTTTTTCATTTTTTTGCGTGTTATTTTTATTTATTTATTTATTTAAGTTTGAGATTGTTTTTTCATTACGCTGCATATATTTTTTTTAATTTTTACTCGTATACACGGATAAAAAAAACGTTACTCTTTACCTTTTGTATATTATCCTGGTTTTTATCAATTAAAATTACACGCGAAAAAATGAAAAAATAAATACGAATATTTATTCGTATTTATTTAGTAAATAAATAAAAATTTATTTTTTAAATAAATAAGAATTACACGCAAAAAAATGAAAAAATAAGTACGAATATTTATTCGTATTTGTTTTTTCATTTTTTAAATAAATAAAAATTACACGCAAAAAAATGAAAAAATAAATACGAATATTTATTCGTATTTGTTTTTTCATTTTTTTGCGTGTAATTTTTATTTATTTAAACAATACACTTTTAAATAAANAAAAATTTTTTTAATAAATAAATAAAAATAACACGCAAAAAAATGAAAAAATGAATACGAATAAATATTCGTATTTATTTTTTCATTTTTTTGCGTGTAATTTTTATTTATTTATTTATTCAAGTTTGAAATTTTTTTTTCATTACGCTGCATATTTTTATTTATTTTTACTCGTATACACGGATAAATTTTTTAAATATCTCTATATATAGGCGTGTCAGAAATCGGTTGAACTCGTTTGTGGTGAACGCGAGCGAACTGTACGAGGATAATTATAATGATTTGCGGCTGACGTCGGACGTCTTTGATCTCTTCGAGGCATCGGCACAGGCGATGCGAGGAATAGCTACATACTCATATGTATATATAATATGCTTTTCTTTTTTTTCTCTTCTCTCTTCCTTCAGCGTTGTTCAGCATGGACGTCGGCACTAAATTTTTTCGCTAACACACGCCGACAAGCTCGCGATATACTAACGACCATCCCCTCCTCACTGCTCGATCCTGCGCAGCTTTATTCGAAATTCTCCATATCGATAATATTCCCAATCAACGTAACGCGCGATCGAAACTTTTCTAATAACGTGGATCGTATGGAAACATATGAATGGATATTGCGACTCTTGCGCGTGGATGACAGCGAGTAAGGAAAAATTAGAAAATAAAGAAAAATTGACCTGGGGGCAGGAAAATGTAATGACGAAATGCAATTGAATTAAATATTCTGAGACGTTTATTCTTTCTTTCCAAACAATTTCACAACATTTTGACGATATCACGTTATCGCAATAGAGCAAAAAAAAAAATATTTATTTTTGTGTATCAACTGCGCCGGAATATTGTGTCCAGGAGATATAATTCCGAAGAGTGTGAACGATCGGTGAAAAATATTGGCCTAACTGGTCGTCCGGTATTATCATTTATTTCTTTAAATATATCATTCGAACTGATTTATTTTTGCGATGAGAATTGGAGTGTTGGTTTTTGCGTCCGATTTTTGTATTTTTTCTTTCTTTATTTCTTATCTTTATTTTCGTCTGAATTTTGAAGAAAAAAAACTAATTTTGTCAAATTAATTCAGTTCAAACAATTGGAGCAATTTTGGTCGATGTTCTTCTTCCCGAAAAAGAGGTTGATTTCTCAGCGATTTTAGTTTTTTTCTGAGTTTGTATGATTCTCGGTTTGTTTTTCTGGAATTTCGGCCTGAAGCCAATTTTTTTTATTGGGTTTTTCAAAATTTGTCATTTTTTTCAGTAGTTTTGGAGTCACTATAATGCCATCAGTAATGCCCAGAAGGTATTTTGTTCGGTTTCGTAACGACGGTGGATTTTTTGTGCTTTCCAGAGTCATGTTGATTTTTTTTTTTTTTTTACTTTTCGGATTTTTTGTTTTTGGCTTTCCTCGGTTATGGTTGATTTTTATGTCCAAACTTAGTTACTGAAAGAGTGTCGAAACTCTTCGCTTAAATGTCTAGTAATACTAAAACATCGATCGAGATATTTATTGTGGATTTTTGAAATATTAATTTTTCTTTTATTTGAATTTATTGTGTGTATGTATATTTTCATTTGGTATAACTGAATCGATAACCTCGTTGAGGAAACCGGATTTCGAACCATTTTTATTTTGGTGGATGGTTAATTAATTAATTCCTTTCTTATTTATTGTCCATGACAAAAATATTAGGCTATAGTTGATGAATTTTTTTTTATCATTGGATAGACTGCGGATATTTTTAGTTGTATCACGGTTTACATCAAAATAGTTTACTGTTTTAATTTTGGTGTTTTTCACTTTTTCTTTCGGACTCGCAGAATTTTCTGTTCAACTTTTTTTTGTTACTTTCGATTATTTTAGAGTGAAAGGCTGTTGCTGATTATTTTTGTAACTTAAATGCTAACATTCGACTGAGTAATTATGCGTTTGTGTTTCGTCCAATTCTGGAACATGCAATCCTCTGAATCGTTGGCAAAGGAACTTTGGTTTTCGCATCAGATTTCATCAACTTTTTTCAAAATTTTGCTTGGCTCTGTCAGATAGGTTTTGTATTTCTCGATCCAAGACTCTATAGCTTTTTGGCTCGTTTTTTTGTTCCTCGATGTTTATGGTGATATTTTCAATTATTATTTTCTAATTTTTCATCATCTCACGATGTATGGTCGTTGGCACTGTAATGGAATTTGATTATCGCGTGTTTATTGAATTTTCATTCCTTTATAAATTTTGGTAACTGGGCTTTTAGATTTTTTTTTTTTTAAGATTTGCGTTTTCGAATTTTTTGGCTTCGCGTCATTTTGTGATTTTGAATTTTGAGATTTGGATCGGATCGGTGCGTAGAATTATTGAATTTTGTACCCGCTCTATTACCGATCTTTAATTATTCCTTTTGACATTTACTTATTCTGGATATTTCTTGGATATTAAATTTTCGCTTTTTGGATTTTGAACAATTGAAAATTGCTTGTGTTTGCGTAAAAATGTATGGATCTTCTTTTCCTTTTGTGCGTTAACGCGTGTCTCTTCCAGCCGATCTTTCCTCCGCATGATTTTTTTTTTTGATTTTGCTTTTTTTTTTTTTTGCAAATATTTTCACTTTGCGAAAGAAAAAAAAAACATTGAGGAGAAAGATTCTGTGGAACGTTGAGACGACGAGGGCTCGTGTGCGATTAGTGTGCGTGTTGTTTTTCTCGATCGTTCGTCACGATTGAATTTTCATTTTGATTTCTCTCATCGATTTTACTTCCTGAAAAAATGGACCCGCCATTTCAGAATGTACTTTGTATTTTCTCAATTCCTTTTCAAACTACTTCACGTGTCTTGACAATTTTTCATGTTTTATTTTTACGTTTTTAAACATTTTATTGTGAAATAAATTAGTTTTCAGATTTGCAGTTAAATATTTTCAAGGGTGCAATAATTTTCATCCATTTTTTCGCATCAACGCGCCCATTTCCTCAGGAGTTTTTGTTTTTCTGTCGATTTTTTTCCGCATCGTTTTCACTATAGAAATTCCGAAAGGTTCAATAATTTCTGACATGATATTTTTCTTCGTTCCAGGATTTCATGATTTTTGGAGTTGTTGGTTTTTCTGCGATCGATAAATAATGTATTTCAAAATTGAAAATTTCGCTCAGTTGTAAATTCAGGTCATCGAGTTTTATGAGCAAAGTGTAAATGTTTGTGTTTTATTTTGTTATTTATCAGGATTTTCGAGCTATATTACAAATGCGTCAGGTACCAAATTTATTTTGTTTGTAGCCTTCCCGGCGGTTATCTTCCTCATATATCTTTGTAGAATAATAAAAATAACGCGTTTTTTATTGTGCAGCAATTGGGCGAATCTAAAAAAATATTTCATCATTTCTGAAACGCCAAGTTGGCACAATTCGGCAAATAAGTAGCGCAAAGGGAATTTGGGAATTTTTGTTTATCGGACATCGTGTCAAAATCAATCTTGAAAATTGACAAATCGTTCGGAAGGAGAGATGGCAAAACTTTGAAATATTTTCATTTTTCGTTTCAATCACCATCAACGGTTGATCAACAATCTCTAAAAAAATTTTCGTTCAAATTTGTCAAGTTTTTTGTCAAGATTATTTGGAACCTAATTTTTAAATATCAACGGATTTTAATGGGTCCACTAAATGACGAGGAAATTTTGTATCTGCTGTGCACGAATCTGTCGAGTTGTTTTTTTTCAGCAACAGAACGAAGACTTTCGCAGAGATCATTTTTTTTTTGCACTCATTTCACAGCGTCGATCGTTTCGAATCAGTACTAATTTTTCATCTGTAACTTGAGCACTTAAACCGGAAACGAAACTCAGTTTCAACAATAGAAAATATGCTCTGAATCCTTGATCGTTGGTCTCGAGAAAAAAAAATTGAAATTCCATGATTTTCAGTATTTTTTTTTTTGTTATAAAACATTTTAAAAACCAACAGCAGATTTTGAAAAATAAGTAGTGATCGGGTTGTCCAGATTTTGTCGGGTTTCCAAAATTACAGGAAAATGAAAAATTACCAATATTCAGTGGCTCTCGTATAGTAATTATTAAAATTTATCTCGCAAATTTGTGTGAAATTTCGTGCATGAAAAAAATTTTTCATAGAGTTTCGAATGAAAAACGAATTTTCATCAGTAAAAATTCGTCAAAATTTTCCTTGTCCGTCAAAAATTTACGTTCTCGTAATCCTGGGTAAAAAAAAAAATTTCCCCAGCAACATTTCTGCAAAATTGTTTGTAAAAATACGAAAACGCAGCGGGAATTTGAATTTGAATGAAAAACGTGGATTTTCGTATATAGATACTGGCTCTGTCCCAAGTTCCAAAAGTAACGAATACTTTGGATATTTGTTTTTTTCGTAATTGTTGTTTATGCCATAGCGAAATAAAAATGAGTTTGCCGAATGAAAATCGGTGTACAGACATTATAAATTTTTCAATAATTTTTTAGAGCCGTTGTTTTTAGTTGTTGCTATTGATCGAAACGAAATTTGGTGTTTGCGGTCGGTCTGGTCGTGTGATTTATCATTTTTCTTCATTTATTATCTTCATTACCGTTCTCAACGTTTGTCTCACTGGGTTTATTCGGATAAGGTCGAATTTCCAGACTCTGTTGGGTCCGATCTCCGAGACGTAGAGTTCGGTGCCATTCGGAGATATCGCCATTGCGTGAGGATTCGTGAATGTCTGTGAAAATCATTAAATGTTCCGTCGTATTATTATAAAAAATAAAAAGAAAGACGCATCATTTCTGAAAGGATTTTATTTCTTTTATTTTCAATTCCTCTAGTTTTATGCATTTGTTTTTCGCATCTTACCCCGGATGTTGGGCCCCAATGGCTGTCGATCGTCTCAGTTTTGGGGTTCATTATGAATCCTTGGACCGGTATCAATGGCGACGTAGGGCCGTTCACCGCGTACACAGTATTACCTAAAAGTTCAATTTTTCGAATAATCGTTACAAGTAAAAAAAACGAGGAAAGAAGAGAGATGCGAAGAGCAATGGTACACGGAGAGAAATGCCCGGAAATTTATATCACATATTACTATGCCAGCATAGTTTTCTGGTGAGAGTGTCGTACCTCTGAGAAATTTTAGCAAAAACGTAGTAATTTTTATTCAAATTCTATCGGAAAAAGCGGAAATTTGACATTTTTCGCCCAATTTTAGGTGAAAAATTACTATGTTGTTGCTAAAATTTATCGGAGGGACGAAACTGTCACCAGAAAACTATAAATCATACACTGAGAAAAAAAATTTGTTAAAAAGCTCGAAATATGTTTGATGCAACTAAATTATTTAGTCCCATACGCACGACAAAATATTTGTAGAATTCAACAAAATATTTCGATAATCAAGAAAATAAATCGTTATTAAAATCAACAAAATTAAGTTTTGCGCTACAATTTTGGAAGATTTTGAACATAATATTTTGTCAGTATAAAAATAATTATATTTTCAATGCCCATGTAATTTGTTAGGACAGAACACCTAAAATAAAATTCACAGAATAATATACTTTTCGAACAAAAAATTGAGAAAAGGAACAAGAACCAGTTTGTAGAAATAAACAAAAATTTAGTTATATCTACATCAACAACTACAGTCAACAAAATATTATTTTGAGTAAACTGATATGCAGTTGTAGTCAACTGATAATTGGTTGAATCAAACGCAGTAATTATCGCATTGCATGCTACCAAATAAATGTACAGTTGGTCCAACCCAAAGCTTGGTTCCAAAGATTATGTCTTTTGTTGCAACTCAATTGCAAAAAAAAAATATAAATAATGTTAATTTCACGTGGCAGTGATGGAATTATTCATTTACAAAGTTTAATGATACAGAGAATATTTATATTGCCGAATAAATTTTCTACCTAAATGGGGAATCGAACCTAGTCCTTCAACCTACCTACCTACCTACCTAAATTCTGGCTAGGAACTTTATCCATTACGCTACCGATCGCATGTAGAAAATTATATTCGTACCGCCTATTTGTGTTTCAACGTGGTTCAAACATTTGAAAACATGAGTGTATATACTAATAATTATGATAAAATACTAATAATTATGATAAAAAAATGTGTATAGGTTAGCATGTATATAATAATATATACATATTTATATCGTTGAATTGATATCCGCCGAATGGTTAATGTGATCCATGCAGTACAACGTGCATTCAATTTAACTAATGAATTTGTCACGATGATCGAGAATCATGAACTGAACCATGATTACATGAACTGAATATAAGTATTAGGTTCAAGCGTATTTATGATTCATGTAACAATCATTCAGTTGTAATAACTCAAGAAAAAGGACCTCATGGAACAGACTCTCCAACAGATTTTTCAGTTTCCTGGACTGTTTGCGTGAGTCGAAGCAATGCAGCATTTGAAAAACAAATGTGGTTTGATTATTACAATCAATTATTTTCAGTTGTTACAACACCAAATCAGTCAGATCAACATTTCCGTTCAGTTCCGTCAATGCTGTATTGCTTGGTTCAACTACATAGAATCAACTGATTATATCAGTATACCGAATTAATTATTTTATCAATTTACAAAATATTTAGTTACTCAAACTATATCAGGGTTGAGGCAACCAATTCGAAGTCAACTGAATTTATTTGTTTGATGACAGTTTATGAAAGATCCAACTAAATGTAGTGTAAAAAACAACCGATTTTTGCCTCATGAATAACAAAATCATAATAGTTGTACGAACCAAATCAAATTGTTAAATGATTTTCTTGGGCATTGGTATCACCAATTGATCTAGTACACACTCGATGAAGTTTGTTTAAGATTCACAAAAAAAAATAGAACCATCCAAATTATTTGTTACTTTGAAAAAAAGAGTTGACTGAAGCAAAGACATTGATTCAGCAAACATTTAGTTTTTTTAAATATTTCAGTCTGATTCGATAAAACGAATAATTGTTATTTTCAACCAAATTATTTAGATACTTCGGTACTTGGTGTTGAAACAAATACATAATGAAAATGTATTTGAATCAAGTGGAATCAAACAAATATTTCCAGTCCTTTGAACAAAAAATTTGATTTCACTGATTTAGTTGATTCAAATTACAAAAATATCGATGATTGCCATGAACGAACTAATCCTCATCTAGTCCAAGCAAATTTTAGTTGAATCAATCGACTTAGATATCGACTAAAGAGATTTAGTTGCTTCAATGATTTTTTTTTCTCAGTGTAGTAATTTGTGATATAAATTTCCCCGCATTTCTCTCCGTGTATAAAAAAAAAATTCAATCAAACCGGTAAAGATATTTTTTATTTTTTATAATGAATGACGTTTTTGTTGTAAATTTCGTTGGCTTACCGTACGAAGCAATAGCGAAAACTCTGCCGAGATCGGGCTGCTGTATCGTGAGGGGTGGTCCACGTTTTTCTTCACTGCCACCAATGCCGGCGTTGATACATATGACCCTCATATTCTCACGATCGGCGACGCAGATCTCACCCGACTCGAGAATCGTTACTCCATGCGGAATACGAAGTGCCATAAATTCTGCGATTTTCCGTTGATTAAATGGGGATGAAAAAACGCAAATAAATGCATATGCGATAACAAATTGCCAAGCAATAAATAAATCCTTCGTTTTTGGTAATAAAAGTTTGATTATACCTCCTGGCTGGGGTATCCTGTCCAGTAAATTACCGGAGTAGTCAAAGATCATGATCCTATTGTTGCAATAACCGTCGGTAACGACGACCTCGCCGAATCTCGAGACTGCAACTGAGGTTGGTTGACAAAAGTGGTCCCTGTCGTTTCCTGGGACAAAGCTCTCACCCAACACGAGTTCCGGCACTGTCGAGCTGCGTGAGAACTGTCGGAACACCGTGAAAAAACGACGATATACGCGAATCGAAAAAATGTCAATTTCCACCTCGTAACTTTGAATAAAATACGAATGATCGTAACGATCCTGACCTTGAGGACTTGATGGAGTGCAACGTCAGTGAGCCAGTAATTGCCATGGTGGTCAATGTGTAACCCATGTGGCAAGAAGAATATATTTGAACCCCAGCTACTCTCGACAACGCCAGTTGATGGATTTAGCGTTAAAACTGTGTCGAGTGGAATGGGCCCTCTCATGGCTTCGGTGTATTTGAGATTTTCGTCGAAAGTGCTTCGGATATAAAATTTTTACAATTGAGAAACTATTGGATGCGAGAAATCGTCCATTTTTTTTTAAACATTAAGGTTCAGACGAAGAGGCTCGATTGCTCTTACGATTCCGCACAAAAAAGTCCTTTACTATTTTTCTCTACGATTAAAATTTCAGGAGTTATTTGTTTTTTAGTTGAGCGACCAATCAAATGGGTCACTGCGAAGAAGTGGGAGTGGCATGCGTGCGCCGGAGACGATCGTCTATTCGCTGCGCCTGAGCGGGTGGCGAATCGCGCCCCCCCCCNCCCCCCCTCGTCACATTCGGAACTACGCGTCGCAATTCGATATCTCGATAACGGTGCGTCGCAGAGAAAAAGTATTTCGAACTTTTTTGTTTGAAATCTCGATATCAACCGATCGCGCTACCATGCTGCCGTGAAAATTCATTGCACTTCCGGTTGAATTCGATCGAGTCTTCGAAATTAATGAAGAAAATATGACATCGCAGAGACGAAACCATTTTTTGATAAAAAAAAAAAAATGGGAATTAGCTGCGTAGGAAAATTTCTTACTTCTCAGTCCAGACTCGACCAGCTCGATGGAAAATCACTGGTTTACCGGTAGGATCAACCGATATGCCGCTGATTTGGCCGATTTTCCAGGGCGATCGCCAGATCTTGTTCTCCACTGGGAATAATTCGCTTTCATTCTCTTCCTGTTGNTGTTTGAAATCTCGATATCAACCGATCGCGCTACCATGCTGCCGTGAAAATTCATTGCAATTCCCGTCGAATTCGATCGAGTCTTCGAAATTAATGAAGAAAAAATGACATCGCAATGACGAAACCATTTTTATGATAAAAAAAAAAAAAAAAAAAAAAAAAAGNNAAAAAAAAAAAATGGGAATTAGCTGCGTAGGAAAATTTCTTACTTCTCAGTCCAGACTCGACCAGCTCGATGGAAAATCACTGGTTTACCTGTAGGATCAACCGATATGCCGCTGATTTGGCCGATTTTCCAGGGCGATCGCCAGATCTTGTTCTCCACTGGGAATAATTCGCTTTCATTCTCTTCCTGTTGCTTTTGCGCTTGCTGCAATTAATACAACAAAAAAAAATAAAAAATTCGTTAAAAAAAAAATAATTCGTAAAAGTTGTTGGAATTGGGAATTAAAATGAAAATCCGCATCTCTGATGAAATATTTAGTAAGAAACGAGAATTATCAACGTTAATGAATTCTTTCGGAAATGAAAAATCGTAAAAATTAGAAAATTAGAAGGAGCTTTTCGTTGTTCATTTTTTTGTCTCAATTTTGTAAACATATACAAGTCTGAAGGCCCGGAAGCCACGATTGAATCATCAGGTGGTCAACCATATGGTTAAGAAAATTGTCATTGCTGCAGAAAGGGAATGAAAAAAAAAAAATATGTATATAAAAATTCACCAAAAAAAGCTCCGTTCGAATTGATCCAGAGCGTCTACGAACTGTTAATTATTGAAAAATAAAGAAAATTCTGAAATCTACACTTACAGCAAAAGCCCTGAGCACTTTTTCGATATTTTCCTCACTGGCGAAAACTGGTGGGAGAAGATACGATTCCGTGGAAAGAACGAAGGTCAATCCGAAGGCGAAAATTGAAAGTATAACTTGGAAAATTTTGAGAGCCATGATGAATTTTCGAAATTTTCTTGAACGGCCTCAAAAATATGTTCCGATGAGGTCGACCTCTTGTATCGTCTCCTTGGCTATCTGGCTCCGCTTGTGCGGGTCGTCCACGGTTTCAGATGGATCAATAAAACGCGCACGCGCTTCTGATGTTGTTGATCCTACACTTAAATTTATACAACGTCTATTTTCAATATTATATCGCGATACTTTTTATGCAATTTCTTCCGGTCTCGCCCTCGGGGCTAATTGATTTTTGGCTCTTTCAGCGTCAATTTCAATTCCGTCTCGATTAAAAAAGCAAGCTTGCTTTTCTATTCGAAATAATTGAACATTTAATATCGCAAACGAGATTTCATTGATGCGAATAAACGTGGAATTACGTACTTTTTCGATCTTTTGAAGAAAATTTTAACAAGATATATCGAAGGAAATTTTCTGCTGAATCGGGATATTGCTATAAATTAGACGAAAAGGCGATTCACAAAATGTATTTTTGACCTTTTCAAACCATGAAAACAACTTTTAATGGGGCAATCGAAAGTTTGGTTAATCGAATCGTTATCAATAATTTTACACTGATTTTGAATTTTTTTTTCTGTTTTTTGTTGTTTCGGTGTGTTGCCTATTTTTATCGTTTTTATTTGCGTCTAGATTTGTCGTTTCTCATTGGACGATGAGTTGAATTTGTAGCGTTTTCGGTTCTGCGTGGTTTTATTAATTACGGAAGACCGGAGTATTTTATCGATTTTTATTATCGTATTTTTGGAACGCTACCGCGGAAGCCTCGTTTTTCTTTCCAATATGTCGTTTTTGTTCGGGTTTATTAGTAATTAGCGTTTATTTCGCGATAATTTTGGGACAAAAGTTCCAAAATAATGAGCTATTTATTTTTCTGAGCTGTACATTTTTTAGGTCTGTTTTTCTTTGTTTTTTGTCGTGGTTCTCGAGTTTACAGTTTTATCAAGAAATTTCGGCGATTATAAGTAGTCTACTTTGTATTTAGTTTAGTCGATTAGAAATTTCATTTTTTTTCCGCATATTTTCGGTCGGATGTGGGCGAGAAAAGTTTTTTTTGTTTATTATTGATTTTGGGTGAATTATTTTGGTTGCTTCGTGATATTTGTGTTATTTGAATTTTTTTATTCGATAAATGCGAAGAAATGAGTCTAAGGAAACTGAATAATGGCAGTTGGGGAACAAGCGTCGCCGTGGATTGTTCGTGACCAACTGCACTTGGTCCAGGATCTGCATCAAGGATCCTGGACGTTCTCTCTCGTGTCACGAACCCCCTTCGACCCCTCGTCCCCGTCTCGCGTACTTTCGTTCCAATCGATAAAATTGCGCAGGTGTCCCGGACGTGGAAATGCACCAAATTTTCATGTTCATACCGTGTGAATTAATCACAAAATCCATTGAAATTAAAAATTCTGTATATTGAAAAAAAATGAAAAAACGAACTTGGTATTCGTCAGTTTATTTTATGTATTCCCGATGATTTATTTTGGTGCATGTGCAGTTTGCTCTCCGAGGACGTCCGCGAGGCGCAGGACCAAAAATATCACTGCATTGTCTCGGGCGATGAGGGGACAGGGGTGGGCAACCCAGAAAGGGGTAAATCCATCTTTTCCCAAGGACGAATGCTCGCTAATGTATAAACCGATCAATAGAGGTGAGGAGAACCAGAAATAGACGAGTCCGGGGATCGTGACCGAATTTTCATTCCAAGATCTTTGAATGTTCCGACACATCGTTATAACCCTCAATGATTGTGCTTTTTTCTCTCTTCCTCCAAGAAGATGACGAGATTCAGCATACGGGGTCAAATTGATCGGAGCCTCGTCGCGAGCTTCTAACTTTCAATAAAATGCAAATTTTTTGACATTTTTTCGAAAAGTCCGCGCTCAACTTTGACAAACGTTTAATTTCTGTCGTGGATGATGCAAAATTAGTCAGAAACGGTTGAATGATTTTCCGACCCAGACAAGTAATTCATTCAATATTTTATTTATTCCATTTCGTATACCGTCTAATTTTTCTTATATTTCGAACAATTTTAACAAATTTTAAGTATCATTAAAATATCGTTTTCAAGCACACCTAGTCCGCGACCTGCAGACGTTGCATTCGTATATCGGTGCATGAACCGCAACTTTCATTTTAAGCTCGTTAATTTATCAATACTTTGCTAAAGCTATTAAAAGGTGAAGAAAAAAAGGTAAAAATTTGACGAAAACTCGTCGGTTTTCTTTCGATCACAGAAAACTCGAAGCCTCGAAAAAAAACTCAAATTAATCCCAAAAAACGTCATTGCAACGATTTCAAAGATTTACAAATTTTTATCAATTTATTACACTCGAAGCTTAAAGTTGTTACGTACGTTTAAGAAATATTGTCAAAGGTGACAGTCTTTTTGCTAAATATATGACCAATGTGCCCTGAACGATATCTACCACCCCGATTTGTAGATGCAGGGTTAAGAATGATTATTGAAAAGTTGGTGTAAATCGTGAATAAATTGAAAATATTTTTGTGTGTTTCAATAATTCTGGATATATAAATATGAACATTGGTATTCGATGCGTAATGGAGGCATTATAATAATATTCATAATTATTTGATGACTAATTAATATTTTCCAAAATGTTTCACCGAGTGGCAGTTTTCGTTGATTTAATTTCGTTCTACTTGTCGATTTCGAGATGAGCTATGGAAGTTTCAGGCTGCGTCCAAATGTAGCCCGTTCGTGTCATGCTGCAATGAGCATCGTAATATCTTCCTGGCGCTCGACAATAAGACCAGCGAGGACAACGGCAACGAAACTTGCTGTGAAATTCTTCCTTGCAAACCTCGTTCCACCAACATGTTCTCTGAACACAAAAAATCACGTTTGGTTTTTTTTTTTTTTTTTCGGTATCNTTTTTTTTTTTTTTTTTTTTTTTCGGTATCGAGTCCCGGCGATAAATTTGCGCAAATTTTCTCTCACCTCAGCCAAGTAGCCTCTTACACTCTGATCGCTGTAATTTCTTTTCATAATGTTGTGCCGTGCTTGTGCAGTGATAACAGCGCCAAACAAAGCCACGATTACGAAAAACCGTAATAACGTTCCATTCTGTTGAAAAATTAAACGTTGGTCATCTGCTTGCATCAATATATATATGTATATAGATCAACGACAAAACACTGAAAAATTCAAGAGAACTGGATAAAAATGTCAAATTTAATAAAATTTGAGTCAATTTTTCGTTTTTCTTTCCTCCAAAGATTTTTCGAATTTGATTTTTTATTCAAATTTGATTTCTATTTTTATTCAGCTAACTGCATGATGAAAAATGAATATTAATGCAGTTGTTTATTTATTTTTATTTTTCATCATCGCCCCATTTTTCGATGAAATGCAACAGCTGTTATTTGCAACAGTTCGGTCGATCAATGAACGTGACGTAACGAATGCAAACATGCGAACTCACACCCGCGCCTTAACATGTATATATCTATATACAGCAGATCACTCACTTTGTCCGCCATTTTTTTTGTTCGAAGAGCGGTCTATTTTGTTGGTTTCAAACGCACGCTCAACTATACATTTGAATAATTTTCACTTTGGCCGCATGAATGTTCGCTAAAGATTCGATTCAGTTTTCGCTGTAAACGTCACGCCGGATTCACGACAACACAAAACTTGCAAGGAGGAGAGTGTCCAAAGGGTTGCGGACATGCGTATTGCAGCTGGAAACGCAGCCATGCATTTTTCCCATTTTCTATACTCCGCATTGATTTTTCAATAAAATTTAAACAAAAATTAATTCTCGAATTTTTTTCTATCATATTTATTTTGATTCCATTTCAATATCTTCCGACGATGATGCTCATCCAACAGCGCAAAGTTCCTTTTCTGCATAACGATAAGCAACGATCCGCGATGCACTTGGAGTTCTAGCCAAAAAATGTTTTCTACCGCCTCATCGCGCGTCGCTAATTTTTTGTTTTATTATTAACGCACATTCAAATTTTCTTGGGCATTTTTATTTATTACATGAAGTCGAGTCGCAATAACCTGCTACCGATGATGAGGGTTGACTACGAAACGGTCCCCATACAATGACACTTGCTGCGGCAGGTTGATTCGAGATATAAAATGTAAATTACCATTCACCGACGTTTTTTCACAATTTTTCGTTCAAGTACGGATATAGATACATACGATTCGAATATAATAATGAATGAAAAAAGTTTCAAGCGCCACGGAAGTTATTGGTGGTAAGCAAGTGAAATTCTGAGACGAATTCTCCGTCAGTGCTTTGTTACATATCAATAGTCGGCAATAAAGTTTTCGAGCTTGACGCGAATGACGACGATGAGCAGTTGGTGGCGCACCTGTCGTTCTGTCGACAGCTGATACCAGCAGAAAAAACAAATTATAATAGAGAAGCAGAAAAGGAGATTCCGTGACAGGAGCCGTAGGGGCTTCTGGATTTATTATTTTTCAACGATGGCTTCCCGAACGTTGATGAAGTTATTGTGTGCCAATGAAATCCAAAACAGCAATAGGTGAGCTAACCAAAATTAATCATGCTTTTTCTACTTTCACGATCCATCGTTTTTCCTTGTGTTGACAAAAAAAGTGCATTTAACCTCAAAATTTTATGTAATCGTCACGAAAACCGTCAAGATGTCGATTTCCCATTCCTTTTTCGACATTTCCCTGGAACTGCTATGCTTGTCTTTTGTTCGGATTCGAGATTTCAGTCGAATAGAACGTTCGAAAAGTCCGAAAATTTTGCATCAGCCGCGACTAGGATTGAATTTTAAAAAATTTATTTTCCGATGCATCAGCAACCACATTTAATTATTTGTTCAGCCTTAAAATACAAAAGATGCTTTTGATGAATGAGTTTCTATTCAGCAACGTACTTGTCGAATTAAAGATCCGTGAAGGCGTTATCGAGCGGCTGTATGAAATATGCGACGCATTCGCCGAACCTACCAGAGCCGGTCTTGAAAAAATTAGACGGCGAGAAAGATCGTCAGGGAAAATTGATAACGGTTGACGCTACAGAGGATATTTCCATTGTATCGGGCGTTCCGGAAGATCACATTAAAAATCGCACCGTCCGCATTTATCAGCCGGCGAAAAACGCCATGCAATCCGGCACCGACAACATCCATTTCTGGCAAATTGATTTTGACACTCGAGAACGCTGGGAAAATCAGTTGATCGGGTGGTCCTCCACGTGAGTGAATTTTCTGTTTCCAGATTTGATAAATGGAAAAAAAACTTTCATGATTGGTAGCTTGATTTTTTTTTATTGTTCCATTTCAGGCTCGAGCATAGATTGATATTTTTTTATCCATTCTTTGAGTCGAATTGGCGGTTAATTATTCGCTCGCCATGGTCATTATTGAATAAACAAAATAATCACGTTATTTCAGGGGAGATCCATTGTCGAACATGAAAGTCCAATTCGCGTCGAAGGAGGAAGCGATCGATCATTGCGAAAGAATGAAATGGAAGTGGTTTGTGCAAAAGCCAAACGTTCACGACCCGAAGCCTCGCTCCTACGGTGCTAATTTTGCGTGGAACAAACGGACCCGAGTATCCACAAAGTGAGTGTATTTTCATGCGATCTAATCACGCGCTAAGTACGAAATTTGTACAGTAGTCCAAGAGACCTTGTATTTCAGTGTAAAATAAATGAATGGCAGAATAGAAAGGCGATGAAGAAATAATTGGAAGAAAAGTCAAAACCGTACGGTTAAATATTTTTATTCATATTTTTTTTCCATCTTTATTCTCGAGGGAGAGATTTTGCTAAATAATTCTGGATAATCAAGTTCGTGTGTCGTCCTGGCTGCACCGGGTAGTGCGCTCGATAAATTCGATGCAAAAATCACTTGCGTTAGATTCTCCATTGATTTTCCCAGTGGCGATGCTTTTTGTTGATCCATGCTGATTTGGCAGTATCCGCTGCGTCGGATCTTCCCCAGACATCGCATTTGTCCACCGGGTTCATGCCGCTGCCTGCAGGACAATTGAACGCTTCGGCGAATGCTTTGGTGTTTGAAACTGCTCCGATGACTCTGATTTTGGCAGGGCTATGGGGATCGAACGATTGCTTTTTCTTCTTTTCGTACTGCGGAGTTCCTGCTTCGCACCACATCTGGAAAAACACAGAATTCCATTGTATCCTGACACCGACGGATTCTGCTCTGTTGATCTTAACCGTAGGGCTACAAACTGGTACTCGGGCAACTTCGAATAACGTTCCTTGACTTTTCAGCACTTTTAGGTATTCGAATGCTCTTCCACCGCCCAAAACTTGACGAAATCGTTTTTGGGGACAAGAAACCCGTGCGACAAATGTTTACCCCGGTTTGTAGTTTGAAGGTGAAAAAAATGGGTTTATAGTTGGCGCGTTAAGATTTATCACTCACAGCTCCGAAAGAAATGAAAAACAATTGGTCGTCGGTGAATTCCTCGAGGCCTGGGAGTCTCGCGTTTCCTTGGGTATTCCTCATTTTTTTGTAAGCTTCGAAAACCGATTGGATTCCAGTCGTGTCAGCCATGTTTTCTCCTCTCGTCCTCTCTGATCTTCCCCCTGGTCTCCGCTGAAGTCACATCCCAGAAAAAATAAACACTCAACGCTCACAATATTACTTTCTAACCCTCGATGGATGATTTTTTATGGCGTTGGCCCGGATTATAGGGATGCTTTTCGTCCCGCTCGGTACTGTACCGAGCGGGCGAAAAGTTTTTGATTAGGAGTTCTCTTGAACGGACTAGAAGAAATTTACTTGTCCGGGCTTTTTCCCCGTCAAGGGGAATTGCCATGATAAGTGCATCTTGGCCCAATTCCGGTAAATCTGCATTTTTTGTTTTTTTTTTGTTTTTTTTTTCGCTGCGACGCTTTTGCACAGAATTCTCCATATTTTGTGGCTCTAAATTCATTTTTTGACAACAACGAAAATAAAATGACAAACCATCAGTTGCTATTAAAAATGGGCGACTGAAAATTGTTGGGGCCAAAACGACCCAGTCGAGATGCACTCGAAGGGATAATATTGAAGTTTCATTTACCCAGGCAAATTCACTGCTTTCCGTCGTTCCAGGTTCTCTTGTTTCTCCGTAATAAACTGCGTACTGGTCGGTGAAGCAATCGGCTCTTTGGTAAAAGCTCTTCAACATTACTTTCGAAAGTTTCGTTTTGTTGCCCCATTTACTGTACATAATTCCTGTCATCATGTCAGAAAGACAATAATTAACCCTTAATCGTATCTTTAATTGTAATTAAATCTTCACACTCGGATTTCGAGGGAAAGTTTTTTCGATGCTTACCAGAATCGTCAAAACCATGGCCAATTTCGTGGCCCACGATGACACCGACTGTTGCATAATTAACGGTGCTGAAAATTATTATTTCATGTAAAATTCTTGTTTTCGTGAAATAAAACTAGGAAAATATGAAAAAATCTCTCACTCAGGCATGTGCGGAGTGAAAAGTGGCGACTGGAAATCTGCCGCTGGAATATCTGCAGCAATAAATGAGTTATTTAAGGAAATCGTGTAGCAACGAAATGTGAGGATGAAATTGATTGAAATATTAGAAAATTATTACTCTTTTCTTCTTTTTCTGAACAAAAATCAAGAGATATTTCTCCGCCATCTTTCCCCGTTCCATTTTGATTTTTATTCATTTTAGTAAATTTCTATCCACGTTTATTACGATTTTTTATTATTAGTGTTCATTGTAATCAGTTTTTTATAATTCTAGTCGATTTCAATCAACGTGTACTATTTTTTTTGACTTTTATCAATTTTTGCCTCCTCGTAGAGGAAGCTTTGCGACGGTCAACATTTTTCGTTTCAAGTTTCCAATGTTAACGTGCTTGTTAGCATGTGTGGGTGTGTGTGTCTATAACTCGAGAACGGTTTGAGCTGCAGGGCTCCGGTTTCGCACAGATATCAATTTATACAAGCTCTTTGTGCTCTCAGACTTTTGCCAGAATTGCTAGAAAAATACGAATTTTACGGCAATTCGAAATTTTCAAACAACTCTGTCACCGCTCCAACTTCCGTGAATTTTAAGATTTCATGACGGGAAGGTTGGTATCGAATTTGAGAAAAATCGGTTGAACGATGTAAAATTTGTGATTTTTTAAATTTTATGAAAATCTGAGTTTTTCGAAAAATCGTCCCACCGCTTTAATTTTTCGAAACGTTGTAAGATATTGTGTATGACTGTCTGTCCTTTCTCTGTACTTTCTAGAAAAGTTGTCGCAATTGTGTTTAAACAAAGTAAAGAAGCGATAAATGAGTGAAAATTTGATTAAACACGCTTCGTCAAGATCTGAGCATCGTGCCAAATTTTGAGAAAGCAACTTCAAGCTTTTTATTAATTTTAATCTTACTCAACAAGTTGTCTTCGGGTACGTAAGCTGCATTCACAGTTATCGGGTCCAACATCCATCTGAAAATAGTTTCAAATTGAATTTACGTCGAGCAAAGGGAATTGGTGGTGAGAAAAAAAAATTCATTCAGATATGAAAAAAGTTAATTTCGTGGTAATAAGAAAACCGAAGGCAATTCTATTTTTAGAAACAACGAGAATTAATTAATGAAAATGATATAATTACGGATCGTCCTCCTCCTCCTTTTCCTTTCCCTTGTCTGCGTAATCTTTAAGATTTTTTTTGTTTTTGTATCTGATGAAACTCAAAGCGTTGTCAAAGTATTCAGTTCCGATACTCAACTGTTGGAAAAACGAGTTTCATTTAATTTTACAAAAGTTTTTTTTTTGCACGAAACAATGAATTTCAATTGTAAAAAAAAAAAATTGAGAATTCGCCATGGAAAAATTGTTGGCTCGCCACTTTCTGAGATATTTCTTACCCCTTTGTAAGATCGCAATACGGCTTGCTTGCTCTTGTACCAATCGGGAAATCCGACGAAAATTCTCATGCTGTTGAGTTTGTCCTTGGCCATTTGTTTGGATTCTTCGTCGAGCCAGCCTGAATTGTCAATTTGATCCTCCATCGCGGATTGTATGTTTTTCGTCATTTTCAAAACCTGCCAAATCGCTTGATTATTTCCAATATATTATTCACATTCAGCCAACTATTTTTTGAAACTCACGTTTGCTTCGGTCTCTTTCGTCACGTATTTATTGACAAACGCGTAGGCTGCAGCATCCGTCATCTTCATTTCGTTGACGCATTCGGACCAGCTGTGAATAAGAAAAAAATAATACTCGATTCAACTAATTAACTCTCTGTGGATTTTCGATGATTTCGATTTTGAATGGAAGAAAAAAGGGAGAAAAAAAATGACGGACCGTGGAGATCTTTCCTTGATGCCATACTCTTCCATGAGCAGAGCGTACAGTAGATTTCTGGCATCTTCGGTCGTGTAGATCAGCATGTTTGCCACAAAGTTCCAATGAATGTAGTTCACTGTTGAGCCAAAGTTAAAATTTGCCAAATTTTACCAAAAAAAAGTCATTTTTTCTCGGAAGAAAAAAATGAAAAACCGATTTTAAACAATCACTCGTTCGATTCGACGGGGAGAAATTTACCTATCGTTCTCTCAGGAGTTTCTGCTAGCAGGTCGCGAAGTCCTACAAAGTAATCCATACCAACGATGTAAGTTTCCGTCGATGGATGGACCTTGAGATTTACCGTGTCGAATAATCCCTGAATCAGATCTTGCCAATCGATCTACGAACGAAAAAAAATCGTCAGTTGGGAGCATTACCGAGTTCAGCGAGTATAATAAGTATTGACTATTTAATCATCCAATTAGTGGCACTAAGCACTGCGCTATGGCCACTCATATTCTCTCTCATATTGCGAGACAGTGACACAATAAATACATAATGATTTTGTTATAATGCATCAAGTGAATGGAATAATGAATAATAAAAATAACTGAAATAAAAAATTAAGGTATAACTATCGCAGAATGGGTTGATTTAGGATTTTCTTGAAATTTAGTGTAAATATTCTTGACATTAAAACGAACAACTTTCCTATGAGACGAAACATTTTCTGCCGTCTAGAATTTGAGATATTTCATTTCCAATTTTATATTTTTCCCATCTAAACGCATGTAAATTGAAGTCGCGTTTCTTTTGTTTTTTCTTGCAACTTTTTTAACGAAACGTCACTTCAATTTACATGCGTTTAGATGGGAAAAATATAAAATTGGAAATGAAATATCTCAAATTCTAGACGGCAGAAAATGTTTCGTCTCATAGGAAAGTTGTTCGTTTTAATGTCAAGAATATTTACACTAAATTTCAAGAAAATCCTAAATCAACCCATTCTGCGATAGTTATACCTTAAAAATAAATAATGCAGTCAATGAGGGATAAAAATGTTTGCCCCAGAAAAGAGATGGAAATAGAAACGTCAAAGTTGCGATAAATGGCAGCAACTTTTCTTACCATTGTTTTCGCATCTGCGTTCAATTCCGTCACATTATTTTTGTACCAATTGGCGAATTCCTCCAAGGTCATATCTTCGCCACTCATACGGCCTCGAAGCTGCAACGAAACGCAATTAAATCGATAAAAATGGCAAAGTAAAATCCTACATTTTGCATGAAATTGAATTCTCCTTTGGATTACCTCGTAAAGTTTTTTCTCAAACTCGACGATCGCTTCCGCATCTTTGCGGATTTTTTCTTCAGACACGTCAGCTTTACTCGCCTTCACAAACATATTCACAACCCCGGCAACGAAATTCACGTATTCCTTGTAATCATCGCCTTCGTAATCTCTGTACTTCAGGGGCATTTGCTCTTTTAGAGGAAGATCCGCGTATACAAGCTACCGATTGGAAAACATTGTTAGTTCAACGTTGAAAAATAATGACTGATAATGTGATTTCAACTTGTCTCAGTGCCGCTGATTTCGTGATTTGATAAAAAAAAAAATGAGCGGTATTTTTGATATTCATTGGGCATTATTTGAGGCCACAGGGCTGGCCATAGTTGATTATCAAATCTTTCATTTCTGTTGAACGTTTTTACCAGGAGATAGCCATACTCGTCCTCGTCACTTGGTCCACGTGCATGCACTTCGAAGAAAGTGTAAGCTCCTGTCAACCGGGCGTAATCACGTTCAACCTCCTGCCAAGTGTACACTTCCGAGTCCCATTCTTCGTCGTCCATCGCTATCGGCCAACCACCAGCTCGAAGTAAAACTGATTCGATAGGCTTTATTCCTCTTTCTTCCAGAGTTTCTAAATTAAGATAAAACCGAGAACGATTAAATTTCTTTCAATCCTTTGTGAGCTACTCGCGTCTGTTTAAATTTTCCCCGAATGAGGGAATTCAAATTTCGAGGAAAGAGGGAGATCTTCGAGTCACATTAGGGAGCTGGACAATCAGGTCCACCTACTTAAGCGACGTTCGAAGGATCTCGGCCTCTCTTCCGTCGTCTCCGTCACGTCAATTTGGCCGGCGGTCAGAGGGTCCCAAGATCCAAAACGCAAGTAAATCGAATAGTCCTATATATATGTCTCTCTCCCTCTCGTTAAAATAATTAAAAAACCGAATGGCGAATGTGTGAGAGGGACAATGTAAGAAGCGTGAAAATTGAGTGAGTGTGATGTGTGAAAACTAAAGTAAAATTTTATATACGTTTGTGATCGTAGAAGCGGAAATATAAATAATGAAAATAATCGGAGAAATGCTCCAGAAAGATTTGATTGTGAAAAGCCATAACGTGAGAAATTGATTATTTATAATTTAATATACAATTGCGATTCATAAAATATTCTGTGCACATAATTATTATCCTGATTGAAACCCATAAATGTTACACCTTTAAACTTTTATTTCTGTGACCAAATAATTACCTGTATCCAAGCAGGATCGATACCATTNACATGCGTTTAGATGGGAAAAATATAAAATTGGAAATGAAATATCTCAAATTCTAGACGGCAGAAAATGTTTCGTCTCATAGGAAAGTTGTTCGTTTTAATGTCAAGAATATTTACACTAAATTTCAAGAAAATCCTAAATCGACCCATTCTGCGATAGTTATACCTTAAGCGACGTTCGAAGGATCTCGGCCTCTCTTCCGTCGTCTCCGTCACGTCAATTTGGCCGGCGGTCAAAGGGTCCCAAGATCCAAAACGCAAGTAAATCGAATAGTCCTATATATATATATATCTCTCGCTCTCTCCCTCTCGTTAAAATGATTAAAAAACCGAATGGCGTGAGTGAGTGTGATGTGTGAAAACTAAAGTAAAATTTTATATACGTTGGTGATCGTAGAAGCGGAAATATAAATAATGAAAATAATCGGAGAAATGCTCCAGAAAGATTTGATTGTGAAGAGCCATAACGTGAGAAATTGATTATTTATAATTGAATATAAAATTGTGATTCATAAAATATTCTGTGCACATAATTATAATCCTGATTGGAACCCATAAATGTTACACCTTTAAACTTTTATTTCTGTGATGAAATAATTACCTGTATCCAAGCAGGATCGATACCATTTCTTGGCTTGTCGGACTGGCAAAATATCACTGGGTTCTGGTTCCGTTTCCAAAATTTCTGTAAAATGCAAAAAATTTCGTATTTTCTGTTTTTTTTTTGTTTTTAACAAAATTGACACATGTATTGAAATTTGTAACGGGCTTGCCTTTGATTCGGCGATGTACCGTTTGCTGAAACAACAAATAACGACTCCAAGATGGTAAGCTCGGAGGAATCGGATTTTTATTGGCCCATCCGCTGCAACTGAATTCATAAAAGTCGTCGCAAGGATCAACCGACCTGTTCAAACTACTGCTGAATTCTTCGGCTGTAATGGAAATGATATTTTTGTCACGAGTCCCATTAAGTCGTTGTGAAGATTTAAGAAAATAATGCAACTTCAGTAAACATTGACTTGCCGATTATTTTGCACTCTCTGGTCTCACAGAGCTCGTAATTCTTTATTTCGTTCGATTCATCTTTGGATTTTTGGAATTTGTGCTGAACGAGGGAGGAGAGCCATTTTTCATCGTCAGGAAAAACAGCTCCCTGGAAGAGTGATGCTGGGCCGGAAGTTGCGAAGGATGTCGCAGCCACGAGGGTGAACAAAATTCTATACGCGTTCGGAGTAATTTTCGTGAGAAAAAAACGCACAAAATAAAGGTGTAAAAAATCGATGAGGTTTTGCTAGCAAAACCGCAGTCTCAACTTACACTGTTTTTTGTACTTTCATGCTGAACCGAGTTGTTGGAATTCCTTTCGGTGTCAATGATCGAAATTTTACGGATTCAATAGTATCAGGACGAGGACTCGATTCTCATCTGACTGTGGCCGTTGCAAATATGCAGAATATATAGTAATTGATAAGCCCCGAGTGTCCTTGGCCATTTTCCTCCGACATTACATGTTGATTGATACCGCGCTTTAGAAAAAATATTTTCCGGATACATCGTGTCCGGCAAGGATGAGATAAATCGCATTCAAAATTACCAGCTTCCGACGTGTCTCTGATAAGACCAATGCGGAAGGATTTCTCAACGTGCATTATTGTTGTTTCGCCAAAATAGCATCCAAGCATTGGAATGTGGCAGGAAGCATATCTGAGGAATTTTTTTTCCTCTGGAAACATCGTTGTCGAGATATTTACTGTGATGCAAGCTTGACAACTAGTCGCGTGCGCTAATAAGCAGCAGCAGCAGGCGTGGCGAGATCCAGTGATGAGGAGGTGCAAGCCTCTTTCTTGCAGTACGAACGGCAGGACATGGCGCATGCCTGGAATAATATAACGTGACGAAATAAATCGAAGATCGATATGGATTTTGCAAAAGATGGACGGGAATTGTTATTTCCAAAGAAATGACAAATTTTCAGAGAATCCTCGGACATTGTTGAGGATCGTTTCAACTGCTATGAACGTGGGCTAATTTCTGGTTGGCGTGCTTCGGCAAACGACCTCATAACCGGAGAATCGAGATTCGAGATTCTATTTGTTGTAATCGATAGCCCAGGTTCCGCTACCCCTGAAAACTATCCCGCGAGGTTTTCATTCGTAAAAATATCAACGAAACAGAACGTTCTGAAAACTCCAAACGTGCACCCATGCGGTGAGTATGTCAGCCCAGAGGTGCTGATGCTGATGTGTCTACATCGGAGCTGGGGATGGAATATTGACAAATAGTTGGTACACATCGATGAGACGTTTCAACATTATTTTTATTATAGTATTTTCATTATTTACATTGATAACCCAATATTACACGTTTTCCTGTTAATTTTGCAACTTGATATGAATTTGACAGGGATATATTTGGTTTCAATCACTTCCATAACTCTCCACACAGTGAATGTAAATATATTCATATTTGCATGTATATTTAAATGCCTGCAGTACTATTTCGCGTGGGCGTATTGTTTCGGTGTTTATTTTCGATGATCAAGTATCGAGTGGTCCATTCAGGGTAATTTGAGAGCAAGTCTTTGGGACGAGGTCGGTATCGAATTAAAAGAAACCACCAAACGTTCGATCCATTTGCAAACACCTGGACATAGAGAAGGAGAGGAGAGAGTGAGAGAGGAAGAAAGAATAACGAGAATATATAGAGATGAAACGAAAACTTGTACTGATCGAATAAGCAGACTCCAAGTACAGTCACTTTGATAGCGGCATTGTGCAAGTACAAAAATAATTGCTTGACGATCGGGCCAATAGACAATTTGTGTACAAAGTAATATCGTTATTTTTGTAGGATTGAGATTCGGACGACAATTCGTCGTATGGTTAAGTTGAGCAATAAGGAATATTGCATCTGCGTGCGAATGGAACTCGGAATAATTAGCAGCCAGCATATGGTTGTCATCATTTCGGATTTTTGCAGGGGCTGATTTTGAGTAAATATTTGCCCAGCGCATTTTTCTTATTGGATATTTTACCGGTTATTTATTGTCAGGATATTCAGGGTGGGGGTTAATATTACGAATAACCAAATTGTCGAACAGCTAATAATTCGGAATTTTGGTATTCATAAAATTAAATAAAAGAAAAGTCAGAAAGTCGAAATCAAATTTTTCAAATGACTAAAAATTCGAAATACAAAATAGCGAACGTCAAAAATGTCGAACGTCAAAACGGCGAGTGCCAAAATAACGAATTCTATTCTATTCTATTCTATTCTATTCTAGCGTTCGTTATTTTGGCGCTCGCCGTTTTGACGTTCGCCATTTTTGACGTTCGCTATTTTGTATTTCGAATTTTTAGTCATTTGAAAAATTTGATTTCGACTTTCTTACTTTTCTTTTATTTAATTTTATGAATACCAAAATTCCGAATTATTAGCTGTTCGACAATTTGGTTATTCGTAATATTAACCCCCACCCGCTATTCGCACTTATCAGCTTCGCAGTTTATTGCACAAGGTCGGGAAGGGCGGAGCGAATTGAAAAAATTATGGAAATTTGATTCGAAAAATAAAAAATGGGACAACGAGCTGTCCAGGAGTAAGGAATCATTTTCGTCAGAGCTTTTAAGAGAATAATGTTCATGTACTTTATTTAATCGAGGGTGTTTGCTTAACGGGCTCGTGGAGCTATCGAAGAAAATTCAGAATTATCTCGTTACCTCGAGAAAAGGAGAGAGGAACTGCGACGCTGTAAAGTCGTTCGTTATCGGATCGCATGGTTACCCCGAATCAGACGAAAGGAAGATACTAGAGCGTAGCGGTTGGTCGAACATGGTGCCCGAGGTGCACTCTGACGCCCGCACAGGCGTAAATGTTGAAAGAACTTGTCGCATTGAACAATAACTAGGGGGTCCCAAAAGTCTTTTTGAAACTCGTAAATCCTGATCCATCATGAAATTCTGAGCAAAAAAGTCCCCGGGAATGTTTCTCCCCGACGCAGCGTTCCCGATATATTCATCATTTCCTATAACAAGCCAATCGAGTGCGCAGGAGCCACACGCCCTGCACAATTTCGAAAGCTGTCCATTCGATTACACTCAAAGGACATTTTTCACGTTCTTACAATAAAGGGTGCAGTTAATTGAGAATAATCCATAGCAGAATCGAAAAAACTCATTTCAACTGAGATTTAATTTTCTTGAGCCTTAAAAAAATCTTCGTTCCGAATTTCGATGTGAACCTGAGCAAAAAATTGGAATGAAATGGATTTTTATTTAGAAATCGAATCGAGTTACTCATTATATTTGCTCGCCTATCTCAATACCACATTTTCGCTTTTTCAATTCACATTTCACGTTATTGGTGTTACAGTGTTTTAAAATGCATATATATTTTTGTCTGTTTTAAATATATGTATACATCTGTCATAACATAGAATATATATTATTGTTTTTTTTTTTCTTTTTTAATTTATTAATCTTACGCACAATTTAACTTACTATTTACACGAATGAGTCTTAAGGTATAACTATCGCAGAATGGGTTGATTTAGGATTTTCTTGAAATTTAGTGTAAATATTCTTGACATTAAAACGAACAACTTTCCTATGAGACGAAACATTTTCTGCCGTCTAGAATTTGAGATATTTCATTTCCAATTTTATACTTTTCCCATCTAAACGCATGTAAATTGAAGTCGCGTTTCTTTTGTTTTTTCTTGCAACTTTTATAACGAAACGTCGCTTCAATTTACATGCGTTTAGATGGGAAAAATATAAAATTGGAAATGAAATATCTCAAATTCTAGACGGCAGAAAATATTTCGTCTCATAGGAAAGTTGTTCGTTTTAATGTCAAGAATATTTACACTAAATTTCAAGAAAATCCTAAATCAACCCATTCTGCGATAGTTATACCTTAAACTTTAAAGAGTCTCACAATAATTATGTGATTTGCTTATAACATATATTTACACAATTGGCTCGTGGAGAAGGCGCGAGACGGACAATAATTCATTACTTAGTATGTCGATGATTCGATACAACATATCAATTGTTTTAAAACGCATATTAGCTACGAGTACGTGTATTATTTACACATCTATACAATCAAAGTTTACGAAGCGATCACTTATTGCGGAAAACAGAATCGCTAGAAAAATAAAAAATTCGCTCGCACTTACGAGCAATTATTTGAGCAGCTACGTATTTACAATAAATTCGCAATCTTTTTATTCTCACGGACCTTGAGCACGAGATTAAATTATTATTTTTTTTTTCGGCTCTGTGCATTCGCGGCAGCAATTGACGCAAAATTATTGAATATAATTCAATATGAATTCGAGGCTCTCTGAATTTATAGCCACGTCCAAAAATTCAGTAGCTCCATGAAAATTACTCGCACATGGTTGATTTTTTTTTCTCTTTCTTTGTCAATCAACTCTTTTGAGTTGGGTGGATTTTTTGTACGCGGATAAATTTTCATTTAGTCTCAAAAATCGATGATTTGTCGTCCCATGCTCGGTGATGACACGAACAATCTTTCAGGAATAAATTTTTATCATGTATTTTTTCATTCACAACGAAAATACACATTTTTTTAGTTTCAAGAAAAAGATTCGAATTGGCGCCTATTTTTCGCAGCTCTATGCGTATTCGAGCCCGTATTACAAATGAAGTTTTGATAAATATGATGCTGAAACTTTGTCAGAGCGAATCTCGATTATCCTCACGCTCAAAAAATACAATTTTCAATATGGTACACAAAGGAACACGACGAGGCAAGAATAAAGATTGAATCTCGGTTTTTCTTAAAAATACAATTCGATAATTCGGCTCGGCGAGAACATCGGTTTATCTTTATTTATTTATTGATTTATTTATTTATTTATTTATTCTCGGAACCTCCAAGAGACGAGAGAAAAAATGACTCGTTGCTCAAGTTTTTTCCAGGAAGAAGTGAAAGAAAGGAAAAATAATAGGATATTTTGAAAAGTCGATTTTAAACAGTGACTTCTTCGGAAAATCGGCTATTGTCGTCCAGGTTAATAACAATGGCGTGCGTACGAGCATGTCCCGATTTATTTTTGCCTCTTTCCTTCGTAGCACTTGTAGCACTGGCCGATGTACCAGGAAGGAGGTCCTTGCTTTTCGTTGAATTACCAAGGATTCCCGAGGCTTCGCCGTTCTCGGTGTTGGTTGAATTTTTCAAATTTTTACCGGCGCACACATCGACGACGGCGGCAATACTTTCGAGTGCAACTCCCTGATGCGGCTCGTCCGTTATTTGTCTACTTGTGAACAGCTCCTTATCTTCCTTGTCCTCGAAAGTTTCGGAAGTCTCGGAAACAGTGGAATCCTCGATCGTCTTATCCTTCGTACTATTATTTTTATTTTCTTCCATTTGTATGCTCGTACGTGCTTTGCAATTCGTCACGTTTCTCGTCGACGTCGTAGTCGTCATTGTCGTCGTTGCCTCCAGTGATTTTTTCTTTGCCCCTTTGTTTCTCGTTGATTCCTCGAGATGATTCTTCTCCTGATGACAAATATCCGACGATTTTTCTTCCTTCAACGTTGATACCTCCGTTTCTTCTATCAACGAACTCGTTTTCTCTGACGATAGTCGCAGACTCGATGATATCGCTTGAATAGTTGATATCTGAGTCTCGGCACGTCCGGCGGCCTCTTGCATCGCTTGAATCTTGGTCGCCAGATGACGATTCCCCAAACGCATGTTTTTCTCTTTCAAGAGCTCCAGCTGCCCGTACAACCGACGAAATTCCTCCTGAAAAATAACAAATTTTCACACCTCTTATTCCGTCTCATTTTGCAAGTGTCAAGGCGCGCCATAATTGCCAAAACTGACACACAGTTGAACAAAAATATATAAGCGGAAGGAAAAGCGTCCGAGAATTTTCAGACCAAGTTTTATTAGGAAAATGGCTGAAAAATCAATGAAAAACAAGTTTTTAATCTTCGAATCCATGATTTTTAATTCTCGTGTAAACTTTCGAGTGGAAAAACGAGAGGGAAAAATAAAAAAATAGAGAATTTGTTAGTTTTTCAAGTTACCGTAACGCCATCGGCTTCTTCAGTGAAGTTTCCCTGGTGCAGGGAAATCGAGTTGGTTTGGTTACTCGTGCCTTGAGTCCGGCACGTTTTTCCAATAAATTTGCCCGTTCCTTGGAGCTTGCCAACCGCGTCCTCCTTTCCACCTCCTCGAAAAACGACGTATGCCTGCGTGACATTCGTTTATTTCGATCATTTTCATTCCCTCGCTCCTTTTTTTTTTCTTACCCTGCCTCCGTATTTTTTTATCCACGTAAACGTGCCACGGAACGAAGAAAAATCCGTGACATTATAACACGAAATCAACGTTACCCTCACTTTTTTATTTCCGATTTTTTCTTTATTTTTTCTTTTCGTTTTCAAGGAAAAAACCAATGTCTGACATTTTTTCTATTTCTTTTCACATTTCTCATTCTTTTTTTCATACTTTTTACGTATTTTCCTTCACCAGCTGGAACGGACAAACTCATTTGTAGTCCGAAAAGGCGAAAGGAGACCCGGGCGGCTATCGCGAATGGTAGTCGTTCGGAGCAAATCGTCTAACAATTATTTACGACTCGGAATTATGTTTCGCTCACTTTGATTTCGCCTCGAATTGTTAAACTTTACCGTAAATTCGGATAAATTGATTTTTTCGAAATTCAAAGAAAATTTCACTCGTTTCGTTGGCATCGAAATAAAAAAATTAATTAAATCATGAATTCACTCACTTTGCTGCCAAATATGAGGCAAAGAAGAAGGGTGACGGTGAGTTGGGTATGACAGAAAAATATGATGTACAATAAGTCCGGATTCGCCGGGGATTGTAGAAAGAACCTGAAAAATAATTACGATACAAAAATATGAAACAAGCAATTCCATCATTTTTTTCAGCAGCATTTTCACGTTACAAATCCCCAAAATTCATGTCAATTAACATTTAAACTTTAATCTCCCTTATTCATAAACCTTAACGGTCATCAAATTTCGCTTGGCGAGCCATGACGTGCAAAATGATGGAAAAAATCGTTCATTAACAATTCCAGTGCACTTTGGCTGTCAAAAGAAATTTTACGACCCTTATGCAACGGAGGCGCTCTCAAGGCTTTCGACATAGCTGGCTAGCCTGAGGTCGAGTGTTAACGTAACGTGTACATTATACAGGCTGGTCAGATTTAAATTTAATTGCGGATTTTGAATCGAAAAATTTTACACTCGAACGGAAAAAAAATTGCATCTTTTAATACGCGTTCTCGAAGAAAACACAACTTCACAAAAACCGCAACAAAAATGAATTGCTACACAAACTCAATCCCGTAGCTCTGCGGTCCATGCTTTTCGAACGTAAACAATTATCTCCATGATTCCGATGATAAAGTCGCATTCGGTAGAGATCGAATGGCAGAAGCTCTCGAAAATGTTACTAGAGAAATAATTATTAGTCTCGATAACGTCGTGGGAAACGTCGGTTAATAAAAAAATATCAACATTTAAGTCATCGAAATAATAAGAGTCTCATTTCGGAACGGAAGACCCTCTACAAAGTGGTAAAACAGCGAGTACGGGTAGAGCATTGGGACCGAGTCAGAGAGTCTGAGCGGTGCGGAACTCTTCCACTTACGAGAGCTCACAGCGGAGGCTCTACTCTCTCAGGAGGACTCTAGCGTCTAATGTGACCGTACATTTAGCAAAAGCTGTTTCGTCGCAAATTACTCGACCGTGTGGCATCTTCTTACACACCTAAATTTATTATGCTCTGATCGGAAAACCGCGACCACGTATGGGACATTCCATCTCGCATCGAAAACGTGACAATTTTGAAAAAATATTTTCCATACGAAATGGATTTAGGGTTCGAAAAAATAAAACATCTCGCTCGAGTTGATCTTCCAATCGCCAACGTTTCCGAATGAATTGTTTCGAAAACATTCTAGTTTTTTAAATTCCAATCATAAATTTACTCACATGGATACGTTGAGGAAAACGGAAAGAAGAAATTCGTTGTATATCGCCATGGAGATGAAACGACTTTCGTTGAATTCGGACGGTGCTTTGCGGACGACTATGCACAGTCGTATTCCCCATACGAGAAACATTACTTCCACTAAAATCAAAAGAATGCAAAAAATTATTGATCGATCTTAAAATATAAAAAAAGCAGAGGTTCTGAAAATTTTGATGAGTTTCGAAACGGCAAAAGCATGACGAACATGACGAAGTAGAAAAGAGTGAATAGCCGGGTGAACGGCCGGATTTTTGTTTATCGAAATATTTCGAAATTTTTTCATCAACCACGAACCGTCGCGGTTTTCAAACTCTCGTTCCAGATGGAAAATGATTTTAAAAAAATGCATTTTTTGTGTTACTTGCCCCGAAAGTGCGATTTTCGATGCGCGTTTTCCGTGCCGCGGTAAAGTGGAATTTACCGCATGGTCGGCAAACGCGAATCGAAAATCAAACTTTCGAGTAGGGGTGTGCGAATATTTGAAAACTTCGAATATTCGGCATGAAATCGAATCGAATTGTTTGATTCGAATTTCAAACCGAATATTCGATTTTTTCGAGTATTCGATTATTTTTCGAATATTCGATTTTTTTTCGAATATTCGATTTTCTTTCGAATATTCGATTTTCTTTCGAATATTCAAATATTTGAAAATTTAAGAAATACTTGAAAATTGCTCGAATATTCTATTCGAAAATCGAATTGAAAATTCATCAAATATTCGGAAATTTATCGAATACTCGAAAATTCGACGAATATTCGATTCAAAAATCGAATATTCGACTAAAAAATCGAATATTCGATTCATCGAATATTCGATTCGAAAATCGAATCGAATTTCAATATTCGATTCGATTCGATTCGATCACTATTCGCACACCCCTACTTTCGAGGCAAGTAGCACAAAAAATATTGTACGCAACTCGTACGAGTGTCATTAAAATTACAATTGACACTCGTACTCGTGCGAATATGCATCGTAAGCCCATGCTCATGCGGCAACTTGAGGCGCGATGTAATTCGTCACGTTCCGCGTACTTGTTACGTAAGATAATATTTCATCCGGAAAAATGTGTGTGAAAGTTTGACGAATTGTGCGGATTCTCACGGACGATGAATTCGAAGAAAAATGGTTGTATTGCGTCTAACGATTTTCCGTTCAATAAACCGCAGATATACGAAGAAGTCTGCGCGGAATTCTCTCGGAGAAAAATATTCACGCGGGTTGTGAAATATACGAAGAAGAATCTCAACGTGGTTGTATTTACAATTTTCATCTCGAGGCTGCATATTCATATCTATATCGTAGCTATAACGGAGTTTTAATAACGCGTCATGACGCTTGAACTGCAGAAACGTATTCTCAGTCGTATCGAAAGAGCAAAAGAACTTGAGTCCATTTCCACTTGGTATCTCGGCTGCCACATCCCGCGTTCAATGCACCGAGACGTCTCCCACTCGAGAGTGAATGTATACCTACTCCAGTCTCTTAAAACGGATTACCATAAGATCCTCTTTGCTTATATTCACCGGGAGCAAGAACTTGGAAGTGAAAAAACATCTTTTTTTATCTTCGAGATATTTTCTTTGCTGGGGGATAGAGCTGGTTCGGAATAACGTAACCCGTGAAGAGGTACGTTCTCAAACTACGAGAAAATTTCTAGAAATAATCGTTGCATGGGAGAAAAAATATTGAGTCAAAGAAAAATTAGCAGATAACGGTAAATCGAGCATTTTCGATTCACGGTCGTTCACAGAAATGTTTCCACATTGTCATTGAAAAATAAAATCAAGCGCATCGTTTATATTTTTTTAAATTCACAACGTCATCGTTGAAAACTTGGGGCATGATATTTCGAAATTAGCAGATAACGGTAAATCGAGCATTTTCGATTCACGATCGTTCACAGAAATGTTTCCACATTGTCATTGAAAAATAAAATGAAGCGCATCGTTTATATTTTTTTAAATTCACACCGTCATCGTTGAAAACTTGGGGCATGATATTTCAGTCGAGGCGTGAAACGGGGAGTGAAAAAAGGGTGAATAGTCTCTCTTAAATCTTCATCCTTCAATGTCATCGCGAATAATCCTTCCGGGGTGTTCTCGTCTTTGTATCGCTGGGCGCGGTTGAATCCCCCTTTTGAAATATCGGAATTAAAAACGGAATGAGGATCCTTGACTTCCTTACTGTCTACCCTCGGAATACTCGCGCGGGGCATTCTATTTGAATAGCCCTGCGGAGCAATTCTCTAAGAATCCTCTTCTCTCTCTAGTTCCCATACTAAATGTAATCTTGTTGAACCTTTCAACACCACGAGAGTATAAATTTCGCACCCGATTTCACGTCTTGTTCTTCTACTGTATTTCCTTTCTTCCCTTTTTTATTCGCCACCCTCAGAGACATTAGTTACTCGAAAAATGTCGGAGAAAAGGATTCTCACGAAGAATTTATTCGAAACCAGTTACCGCGACTAGAATAAGCTTTCACCCAAAATTTTAATGAAAATTTCATCATTCGTTTTGAAAAAAAAACAAAAAATTTGATTATCTGAAAAAAAAATCAATGGAAATATTGAAACATTGTTTGTCGATTGTTATTGAATATTCATGGAGGCTTTTCGTTCATTCATCCAATTGTTCCTTGTGACCTAGTTAATTATTATTTTTATTTAGCATTTTCATTTCGTTATTAATTTTCTCGACAAAGCTTTTCTCTTCATTAATAATTAGTCCGACTTGGCCACTGGAATTTGATGATTTTAGCAAACACTATTCGGGAAATGATGCAAATACTATAGAACGATGGGTTTCCTGTATCGTCGTTGAATTATTCGTTTATACGACTGCAATAATTCAGTTTCGAGGATGCAAACATATTTAAAGCAGACAAAGCATTCCCTCGCATCTCGCATTGCATACAAATTCTGGTACGCAGTTGTAACAATATCGAGACTCTCGAAAAACTACTCTATTGTTATTCCACGAGTATCATTGTTGTATTGCGTCAAACGGTAGTCCAGGTATGTGCGGCCAAAATGGCAGGAATTCATTAATCATGTTCGAGCACATGCCCATTTTTTTGTATCGATGCGAATGACAATTTGGAGAAAAAAAAAAGTGCAGAAATTAACTCTTCGGTAACACACTGGGTCACTGTGACCCAGGAACGTTTTCTAGTGAATGCATGGTCATCCCTCAATTATCCCTGTATTTTGTGAATCATTTCATCCATTTTACAAACGAAGTAAAAAAAAAAAAAAAAAAGAAAAATTATCATCGATACTTTGAGCAGGGCGAAATAGTTCACGTTGAAACTTCATGAAAAACGGGTTATTGCATGAATTCAAAATTATAGATATATCCACAGGCAGACCGATATATAATGCTAATAATTTACGATGGGAGCGAGGCTCGAACTGCCAAAGAACGTTTTTTTTGGCTCCATTTCGTTCGTTTGTTTTTTTTTCTTCTTTAACACTGGGAAACGGTGAAAGTGGATGCATAGCATGGCCTCTTGAATTATTTACTTTTACGAGGCCCTCGTAATTCATCCGATGAGGAAAACTCCTCGAGAACGATTCCGGTCGTCGTTCCGGGTGTAAAAAATAGTTGTTCGTATTTTCCATAAATTGTTCTGATGCCATATCAACGAGAATTATGCTCGAGATTAAAAAAACATTGAATAGAAAGGATTTTGTACAAACATACAATCATTTTTGTTAACAACGTTAATTTTTTCGCACGTTTGTGCATTTGATTTGATTTCGTAATGAAAATTTTTGGAGACGTTATTGATTAAACTTTTTTTCTCCCTTGTTTTCGTTGGTCTCGAAATTCTTGTTAATTGGAGAAACAAAAATGTTACTTCAACTTACACGTTGTAAAACTGTGATCCCACCAATCGGTTCGACAGAGATAAGCTTTGAGGTCGTCAGCGGTACGTCCAACGATGACAACGGGGGGTGCGACTAGTGTTCTGATTCCAAGGAAAACCGTGAATATCGTGACGATGATTCCAAGTCTTTTCAGGAGATTCATATCGGTTATTTTGACAGCCTTTGCCGATTTGACTCGGAATATTACGGATATTCTGGAAATTAAAAAAAAAAAAAATCATTTTCATTTTAATTCAGGAAAATATAGGGGAGAGGCGGGTAAAAAGGGACGGTCGTGGAAAAAATGATTTTCTCGTGGAAAATTGAAAAATTTCACCATGCACACGTCTTTATCGCGAGTACCATTGAAACGAGTAATTTTTTCAATGTGGAATATTTTGGGAAAAATGTCGATTCACGCCTGTAGGTTAAAACGGCTCCATTTTTTTCCAAATGTTGCTTATCATTCAGCAGTGGTGTAACACAACTACTCTTCGAATCTTGGAAAACTAAAAATTCTAATTGTTTTTCTTTCTTTTTTTTTTTTTGATGCAACATTTTTTCTTCTTATTATTTTTTAACAAAAAATACGTTATCGTACCACAATTACTCACGTTTGTCGGGGGCCCGGGCGCCCCCGTTCAAAGGTAAATGTGGAAATATTCAAAAAATTTTGGATTTTTTTTGTCACAAGGGGTCATTCGTCAACACGACACAACATGACATGAGACACGACCGAGTCATAACGAAGTCCGAATGCGTACCCGTTAAAAAAATTGGAGAAATTCATATGAAAATTTTTCACGAGGGACTGGATGCAAATGTATTTCATCCTCATCCATTCGTTTATACGCTCGAGTGGATTTTCCTGTTACATTATTGAATGCATTTGGTGTGCTTGCAACTAAACGATAAGTTTAGCTCTTTCTTTTGGTCTGTCTTTTCCAAAGAGAGTTCCCATTTTTATCGGACGGAAGTTTTCAAAGTGCGGACGTCCGATCGTCGCTTATCGCCGCGCGAAGATCTTAAAAGAGTCTGAGTCTTCGCAAAACGGTCTACCATTACATCCCGAGTATCTGCAACGTACACTTTCTCTCCTTCTCTCTCTCTCTCTCTCTCTCTCTTTGCTCCAATCCTGCGATATATATTCGAGAAAAGGATTCTCCTTTTTTAGACTGGGTGTGCAGGCAAACGATTGGAGTCCTTACTGGTCTCATCGATCTCCGTCAAGTCCCGACCGCCTTAAAGATCCTCCTCCGCCCATATCTCGTTTCATCTGAACCCCAATGGTTTTTTTTTTTAACCTCGCTATTCTCGCTTTGGTTGGCGTTTTAAGACGTGGTTTCTGCACAAGCTTTTTCTCTCATAGACCAAAAGAGTGAAAAGCTACATGGAAAGAGAGCTGCGGAGGAAAAGATGATTTCGACGTACCAAAGATCCCATGGCGATCATTCCAATTGCTCATTTATCTTTCGAGCTTTTTTGCCATGGCAACATCTTGGTCAGCTCGAAGCGTGGAACGACGAAAGCTTTTGAATTTATGGAAACCGAACATTTATCAATTTTTTTCACCAGCAGACCAACTTGATGTTTGAAATTTGAAAAATTAACTGAAGAGTCAGAGTTCAAAGAATAACGTGACGGCGACGACACTACGACCTTGAGTCATGACTGAATAAATTTTATTAGAATCGATGTGAATAAAAAAAAGTTTTTCATTCGAAAAAAAAAATACTTTTTTTTTTAATAATTTTTTCAATAAAAAAAAGAAATCGAGAAAAACCTTCACCACCCATGGCGACGGTTCGAGTTTTCGAACACGTTGTACATGGTTATTAATATACGAACGGAATCCCCATAAACTTGATGCATGTATATCCATGTATAAGGGAAAATATGACTCAACATATGTATCCGCGTGTACACGCTTGAGTAGAGCACCAAACGGTAATGGTGTATGACCTATAGATCGAGGCTGCTCATGTATATACATACATGAGCAGCCTCGAAGCAAGAGTTAAACGTAGCGAGACGACGTGTACCAGTGCCGTTTGCAAACTAAGTGGTTTCTCTTCAAAGTGAAGTCTCTTCGTAAAGATTTTTGAATCGACTCGTATATGACTATAATCGTGATTCATAAGCGGTTCATAACTCGGTGGATACCAATAACGCGAAGTCTACGCGAAAAGCTGTAAATCTTATGGGTTTTTATTCATTTTCTCAAGGGGTTAGGGCTGGTTGTGGTGCCAAAAAACTGTTTTGTTCGGGATTTTTTTTCGGGCTATGTTTTATCAAACAATGGGAAATATTTTGCTATATGAACGATCCAGATTTGCAGTACACCAATATTTTCATCGGTGATCACTGCTGCTTATACCTGGACGATCTGAAACGATCTGAAACGATCATGATGGAACCTCGTCTTCGGCTCGGCTCAATGAATTTGATATTACGATAAAAAATCCGGTAATTATGCAGTTTGATGACTTTTCCGAAAAATGATGATAAATTTTTTTTTTCTTCGAGATGTTGTTCATTGCATCATATTAAGTAATATTCCATGGGGGGAGGCTGACATTTCCCATAAACTCCATAACTTATGGGGTTTAAAAGTTTTAATGAATTTTTCAATATTTCGAATACATAGACGCTATTTTTCGGAAAAGTCATCAAACTGCATAATTACCAAAAATCCTAATAATTCATTGTCACAAATTGAAAATGTTCAACAATCGTAATTATTAAAAAACTTTTCGAAAATTAATATAAAACTTTGATACAGGAGTTTTGATAAATAACTCATCTCGGGAGGCTTTTGGTTGTCGTGGTTGTGATATTTTTTCCATCGTTGTTGTTTGTTTTTTTTTTGCAAATATTATTCCTCGGGCTGTGGGAAGCAGTCGGAGCAAGCCCGAGAATGGGCCGGAACACCGATGCCTTCCCAGACTCGATTTTCGCTGTGCATCCTATCCATATTATCACAGCGTTCCAACCACCGGTGGCCTGGAAGCTTTACAGACTTTGAAATTTATAAGGTCGTCTTTTATCTCGGTACTCATGCCCCGCTGCTCCTATTATTCTCCCCGATGAAACACAGACGCGCACACACTTGCACACAGATCCCTTTGACATCCTTGCGGTCCCAGGGACAAGTTCTTCTCTATTTTTTTCTCTCATTCTTTCTCTTGCAGTGACTGTTTGTTCTTTTAGCTCTCTTAACTTTTGATTTTTCTTCTCGAAATTGCTCCCTTTTGTTACAATCCTTTGCTCGTCTTTGCTCCAGCATGGAGAAATAAATTGTTCTTTTTCCAACCTGCTCGTAAGAGAGTGCTTCAAATCAAACACTACGAAACATTGGAATTCGTTCTTACCCTTGATTCTTTTTCTGGTATGTCGCTACCAATTAAGGGCAGAGATTTGTGATAATGAAAAACAGAAACATAAGACACGATCGATCAAATTAATCAATTATTCAAACCATTTAACAGCAAAATGTGGGTTTTTCCGATTCGCTTGTTACTTCGTTAACTTGTATTCGAATGAATTTGGCTATGAACTAGGGGTGTGCGAATAGTGATCGAATCGAATCGAATCGAATATTGAAATTCGATTCGATTTTTGAATCGAATATTCGATTTTTTAGTCGAATATTCGATTTTTGAATCGAATATTCGTCGAATTTTCGAGTATTCGATAAATTTCCGAATATTTGATGAATTTTCAATTCGATTTTCGAATAGAATATTCGAGCAATTTTCAAGTATTTCTTAAATTTTCAAATATTTGAATATTCGAAATAAAATTGAATATTCGAAAGAAAATCGAATATTCGAAAGAAAATCGAATATTCGAAAAAAAATCGAATATTCGAAAAATAATCGAATACTCGAAAAAATCGAATATTCGGTTTGAAATTCGAATCAAACAATTCGATTCGATTTGATGCCGAATATTCGAAGTTTTCAAATATTCGCACACCCCTACTATGAACAAATTGGACAAGCATGAAATATCTTTACACAGTGGTAAACAGGACGATCGAATAATGATACGAAAATGAATAATTTAACATGGATAATGAGCTCAGGAAAGTTGAAAGTTTGTGGAGCGTGACGTTTAAAGTGGATGGAAAATAGCGCTTGGGAGTTATTTCGTAAAAGTGCTTGGCAGAGCCTGAGATTTTCTGTTGGCAGTATCAAAAGCCAGGTAAATTGAACCATGGCGAAGCATAAAGGCGAAAAATAATTTAATAGCGGATGGTAAAGGGTAAAAGGTGGTATCCAAACGATCAAAAACACGCAAAAGCTTTTTGCAAAGTACACACGAAAAGCCAGTTTTGACGAAAGTCTCCAACGATGGCATTTCACTTACCGCCAGGTTTTGAGCATGAGAGCACCGTACGTCAGGGAAAATCCTATTTCTCGTAGCCATACGCGGATTGTGCACGTCACCACATTCGGTCGTGGGTACATCACGATAGTCTGGAAATCGATAAAAAAATTTCCTTCATTCAAAACGTTCTTTTTCGTCGATCGGTTAAAAAAAAAAACAAAAAAAAATCTGGACATTTTTTCTAAATATGATTTTTCGATGTTTTGGGAAATTTTAAGCACAATGACATTGAAAATCGAAAAAAAAATTGCACCTCCACATGGCTTCCTGTATGAGGAGGCAAAAACAATTAATTCGTGAAAAAATGTCAAAAAATCCTGATCGCATTCGCGATTGGAATGACAATTTTTGTGGCGACGATGATTGGGCGTACGAATGAGGACTGTGATGTTTCGAACGCGTTGAAGCTTCGGCAAGCATCACTCACGGATTAATTTACTTGCAAAGTGAATGCGCGAATAAGTTCAACGGAAACGAAAGGTTTCACACGATTTGGGAAATGGGAAGATCAAAGTTAATAAAATTAGGCAGAGTAATGGATGGAGAACGAGGACGGGGTCCGGGGGAGAGATAGAGTGTGGGGGTGGGAGGTTGGAGGCTCGATGATCAGCTTTGAAAGGTTAACGACCCGTATAACTGCGTGCTAGTATGTATGCGAAAATGCATCGACAGACAGGAAAGTGTGATTCTGGGAGAAGAGCTTGAGATGTAATGGTCCGAAAACGTGGATAAACCGCTCGTTTCCACACTAAACGTAACAATTTAATCGTTGCATAATCGTCATCGGGCTCATTAGCCAACTTTAACGGCTCCCGACTGACGCTTGCAGTTGCATCGTTAAGGTACTTTCTATGTTAAATCGAATTACACGTGATTCCTATTTCGCGATATGTCCACGAGTGCCTGTACCATTGAGCTTTATGCTTTCCATTTATTCTTTAAATAAAAAATGAATAAATAAATAAACTTGGTGGGTGGGGGTTAATGTTACGAATAACCAAATTGTCGAACAGCTAATAATTCGGAATTTTGGTATTCATAAAATTAAATAAAAGAAAAGTAAGAAAGTCGAAATCAAATTTTTCAAATGACTAAAAATTCGAAATACAAAATAGCGAACGTCAAAAATGGCGAACGTCAAAACGGCGAGCGCCAAAATAACGAATTCTATTCTATTCTATTCTATTCTATTCTATTCTAGCGTTCGTTATTTTGGCGCTCGCCGTTTTGACGTTCGCCATTTTTGACGTTCGCTATTTTGCATTTCGAATTTTTAGTCATTTGAAAAATTTGATTTCGACTTTCTTACTTTTCTTTTATTTAATTTTATGAATACCAAAATTCCGAATTATTAGCTGTTCGACAATTTGGTTATTCGTAATATTAACCCCCACCCGAAACTCTGCTACTAAAATGACAAGAAAATTTACAACATTGAGCTCCACTCACGGTTGAATAGATGAAGAAAGCTCCGAGAACGATAACTCGGAGGAGAACAGGACTCGCTGCTCTGACGACCTGCAACACAGAAAACATCGAATCTCAGGAACGTCAATTCACCAGATTGCCATAAATAAACAACGTCTCATGAAAAAGGGAAAGTTGCCACGCGGTTTGGTATCCTGGATTTTCACGAGCTGAAGATTTTTATCCACAGAAGTTGCAACCCCTTGATTTCCCCGGGCTGGAGTAAATAATTTGTCCAGCAAGATATTGATATTCCGTGTGTGTGCTTGCATGCATTTTATATCGATGCGGCCATTGGTGGTTGTTTGGTATGTGCCGGATGCGACTCTTGGGTAACTCGATATGAGGGCCAAGGGAGAGGCAAGGTTACAAACGACAGAACGACTGGTTTAATGTCCTTCGAGTTACTAGATCGAAGTTTCCTTTCCCAGCACGCTATTACACTCGCCGACATCGCATACAAAAGTACCTCTGCCAATGGGGCGGTTCTCTTTGCAATTCCAATCTCAAGTTGGAACCTTTTTCGAGTAGCATTTCTCGCCGGATCTCTCCAAGGACCTTATCTTGTCTTTCTCTGGTGTCGAGAAAACACGAAAAATAAAAAACAAAAAAAAACAGCAAAAAGTTATACTTTTTATTTTCCCGAGGGATTCCATTCTTTGCTTGTGGGGTGCAGTTCACCGCGTCGCCATGAAATTCACTGAGGACTTTGCGCGTTAAAATTATGACGAAAAACGGCGGAATTAACGAAATTGGGGTAATGCGGGTCGGGTGATTACGTAGTAGGAAGGATTTACGTGACGGAGACGAATTAAACTCGCTCTTCGACTCTATCTGGTCGAAAAGCCACGAGACCGTTCCGCACCACTTTTTTCCATCATACCAAAATAAATTCGTCGACGCACGGTTCCATGTTCGATAATCATTTGACAATCTGTTTAACGTCAATAGTCCAAAGTAACAGAGCAACGAATATTCTGCGATCGTTGACCGAAAAATTTGCCAATTATCGAATTGCGAGTAAAAATCGTACAAGTCATCCGAAGCAAAAATTGTGATTTTTCATGAAAATAACGACTCTTATTTTTTGTGATAAAATAAAAGTATCGCAGCAAAAATGCATGGAAAGTTTTATTTACAATCATCGATTTTGAAGGTTGAGTTTTTTTTCGACAATTTTTTCTTAGTTGATCCTCATTGCCCCATACTTTTTCGAGACAAGACGTGAGAAGCAGACGGCGAGTTTCTCGTCCCGGAAGCGAGAATATAAGAATGAAAATGGGGGATAAGGGTAAACGTGGTATGAATGAAATTCTTTATTATTCTTTTTGAACGTGTTAAAAGATTTGAAAAAAAAAATGACATAAAAAAAACATAGTCGTAGAAAGCAGATGTCACGTGTTGGCAGTTACGAAAAGTCTCGTTACGAGTCCCGAGACTCATCCTGCACGATTCCCTCGGCTCGAAAAATATGCCATTTAAACTGTACAACTAGCCATTCTAAAGAAAAATTTAACCTGCGAATACTTCGGACCCGAGCGAGAGATTAATTGTAATAAAGCAGATACCATTGCCAGGAGCAGTGCAAGACGTTTTTTTTTCAACTTCCATGCCAACCGTTGAAATGCATCTCGTATTTTATTTCTTGCAAATTTTATTCGACCCAACTGACAGCCGCATGAAGCTTAAGAAAGATTCGCCTTCGGAACAGGATGAAAAAAGTCAGTAGTAATTAATTAGTCATCAGCAAAGTAATGAGCGAAAATGGAAGAAACGAGAAACGACTGAAAGATCGCGGAAACTCACATTTTAAAATTAAAACATTTTCGTCCTTGAAATAATCTTGTGAAATTCTTTTCGAGCGTCGTCCTATTTAATTTAATCATATCAACGAGAGGAAAAAATAACTTTGAGCACGAGGGCCCATTAGTCGAGGAATGCACAGTGTGCAATGAATATGCACCCTATATATGCACTCTGACTTTTCCGCTTTTGATAGGAATTGTAGGTCGATTTTCTCGAGGTTTTTCCGTCATTCCGAGCGTGCCTCGGCAGTCAACTTTTCGGGGGACGAGGGTCGCAATACGGGTCGTTAGTTCGAGCGAAGTGGAGTGATATCCAAATACAAACGTCGAGCGACGTGATCGAGGCATAAATTTCAGATTCCAGTCATCCCTGATACGAATCTTCGTGGGCCTTTTTTTTTATGTCAAATCCTTACAGAATATCACTAAAAAGGAAAATGAATTTCAAACGAGCAACATTTTAGAGTTGGAATTGATAAATATCCATTTTTTATCTCAAATAAACGTAAATAAATCAAGCTCATGCAAATATTTCGCCTTGCCCATTTTTTATTCCATCTTATCGAATTCGATTTATATTTCATTGGACAATGCTCGATAAAGAGGAAATCGTATACGAGAATCTCGCGCGAAGGACAACAAAGCCTTGCCAGTGAGTCGATGCGATGCTATCGAAGACAAACATCTGATCCGTAACTGATCTAGCAGGAGCTGGAAGCTGTTCCAGGCAAAGAGACACTTTCGTATGTGCCATATCGTCCGAACTTGAAATATCTTGTTATTGAATCTCCGACTGGCAATTTTTTATCATTTTCCGTTACCGAGAACCTTGCATCACGCGATACTTCAAATATTGTCTGTCCCTGGGAGATAGACAATGAAGTGAATAATGTCCGGCATTGACTCGTTGTCCAGCCAACCAAACTGTAGAAATATTTCGAGACAAAAGGAAAAAGATCGCTTTCTTCTTTCATTTAATTTTCTTTCTCGTTCAATGATCAAATTTTTTTACGATTCACGACGCTATTCCTATCCGAGATTGAATGTTCCGAGGAAAATCAAATTTTCCATTTTTTTTCTTCGCTCTATGTTTTCGCCCTTATTTCATTCCTTGGCTACCGACACCAGGAGGAAATATATCCGCGTTGAAGTGTACGCATCCTCGCAAAGCTGCGGATTCCGATTTTCAAAATTTTCAAACTTTTTCCACTGTAAAATAAAATTTGATCGAAGCTCGATGAAGAAAAGAGTCTGAAATTTTCTACAAAATATAACAAAGTGAACATTTTTCGTTTCCAGAATTCATCGGAATGCTTGCCTTAGTCTCGTTTCACTTTTTTCCACATTTCGTTGTTCGCTATACAATTACGGTTTATCGGAGCGAAATGAGACTGATGTACGTTGACAGTGCACCAAAATGCATCGAAATTCGGTTCGTTGCATGTTTATGAAATTTCTTGTTTCATTATTTCTCGGAGTGACAAATTATAATTGCCTGTTTTTTCTGCCTTAATTCTCTATCGGAATTGACATTGAAAACTGGAAAAAAAATGTTCACTGTCACGCTGCTTCCTCTATGAGGAAGCAACACGATGGTGATCGCTATTTTCGAAAATAATTCAAAGTTACTTGATGTTTTCTGCGCGTGTTACGAAAGCCACTGTGCCGCACGGAAGTCATTGATGTAACATATTTTCCCGCCCGTGAATTTGTTTGTCGACTGAGAAACAAAGCTCTTTGTACAAGAGAGATGCCATGGCGGTAATAATGTTGCAGTGCTTACAAACGATAACATTCGCCTACGTTTCGGTCCATACAATTTCACGGGACCCGCGTACGCAGTCAGCTTTCCAGATGCAACAACACTTTGAGCTCATGCATTCACTTGTGGATGGATGCATCGACGACTAGAATTCCAATGATGTTGTGTGACATGAATACATGACTTTGAAGGCTCGTCAGTCACGATGCTATCGTCATGAATCCTCTCATGTTTGCATTTGTTCGGAAAAAGGGATTATACAAGCCTACCACGCGATGCCCCTATTTGCAGGACTACACCATATGTCAACATTCTCCAAATCTCTACAACACGAATTGCTGCTCGATTTCGTTCATTTTTATCCCTGCGGATTCGTCGTGTCTTTTTCCCACCTCGCCCTTCATTCTGCGTGTCGCTGCATTTGTATTATCGCTTAAATTGATTCCAAATCATGACGCGATACTACCGAACGTTTTTATTGCAGCTCCGAACCCAAATTCCTCGCGTTACCGAACAATTCCTGTCGCTCAGCACGATATCAAGACACGATTTCATATGCTGCTACCTGCTGATTTGTTTCCAGGAATTAATCAAAATGGACAAGTGCGGAGAAAGATGATCGAACAGAATGACGCTATTTGGATATCGAATTCCATTCAGGGGATGGAATAAAACGCACAACCGAAAATACAGGCTAATTTCGCTGGGGAATCAAGAATTAGTTTTATTTTCCGCAGCCTCCAGTGCCAGGTTCCACGTAACGAGCCTACACAGTTTGGAATAGTTTATTGCTCATTCGAAGCAGCTCCGAACTTGATCAACTGAAATTCCATCCAATATTGACGCGAATAAAAAACTTGCTGGTTGCTTTCCTTCATTCGAGTGTACGTGTCGAGTTGCATAAATTTTCTGACGATCTTGTTATTTCGATCATCAAGATGAAGATTTCTTTCGCTTCAAGATGAAGCTCGATCTTCTCTGCTGCTCAACATTTACTCGAGTACGTATCCTTCATGAGAGCACTCACGAGCCACTTGGGAAAAAACTTATCGCAAGATTTTTTAAACCTTTAAAGACCTACGGGGTTTCAACGAACTTGAAACTTCTTTCTGTTATCTATATATTCAGGGCTCCGAATTGGCGTTTAAATGGACGGAATTTAAAGCACTTGAATTACTTTCGGTATCCTAGCTGCCGAGTGGATCTTTTAATGAACCAGTCATTTTTATAATCCCATTTGATGCAAGTAATATGTCAGGCAATCGTAGACTCCTCGAAGGCTGTCATTATCGTCATTGCTACTTGAATTTTGTTCATGCCAAAATATCGATTCAGCTGCTTCAATGTTTTCTCTCTCTTGTAGCTCGTTCCTGAGTCGTGTGATTTTTCAATGTTTACTTCGGAAAAGAGAATCTTACGAGAATCCCAAGTTTTATCCAATATCTGGAGAGTTATTAAGGTATAACTATCGCAGAATGGGTTGATTTAGGATTTTCTTGAAATTTAGTGTAAATATTCTTGACATTAAAACGAACAACTTTCCTATGAGACGAAACATTTTCTGCCGTCTAGAATTTGAGATATTTCATTTCCAATTTTATATTTTTCCCATCTAAACGCATGTAAATTGAAGTCGCGTTTCTTTTGTTTTTTCTTGCAACTTTTTTAACGAAACGTCACTTCAATTTACATGCGTTTAGATGGGAAAAATATAAAATTGGAAATGAAATATCTCAAATTCTAGACGGCAGAAAATGTTTCGTCTCATAGGAAAGTTGTTTGTTTTAATGTCAAGAATATTTACACTAAATATCAAGAAAATCCTAAATCAACTCATTCTGCGATAGTTATACCTTAACCATTAGTGGATCACATCGGTATTTCCGAGCCAAGCAAAAACTTTATAATCAAAAATATTCTTTTTTTAAAACGTTTTAGTACAAAATTTTTTTTTTTTAAATAATTGCTTCAAAACCTCATAGTATAATCAATGTCGAGTGTTCGACAATTTTTTCACATTTTTTTCTCTCCGAATACGTGAGATATATAAGTGGCGAAGTATGGTGAGATTTTCTCGGGCCTCATGGAACACTTTGCAGTTTTCCCTCATCTCTCTGTATAATTATTGATCGACGCTCGAACGGGAAGTTCCCGCGAACACGATTTGAAAGAAAAGCATTTTTGAGGTGGAAAAGTAGGAGCAGACAAACTCAATGGTTTCATAGCTCCCGCACAAAGCTTGTGATCGATAGAACGTGGGAATTGGGTGTTTCTGCATCGTAGAATCGATCAAGTGTCGTGGTTAAGTTATAGTTGATTGTGACACCGAGTGCAGACACGAGAAGGGAATCTAATTGGTTGAGTAACATGGTACAGCGAGCACTGAATTTCCTGGCACACGCATCATAAGAGGAATATAAACAAGGATACATGATATAGTTTGGATCGAAAGCACGCTCGAATATTAAGGTATAGTTGGTTATAATTATGGCAGAGCTTATTCGCGAGCCGATGTTGGAGCTTTAATCCCTCTAGCTTGTGGTATACGCGAAGGAAGAGATCGGGGAATGCATAGCGTTTAACCGATATGGGCGTGGAGCTGAACAATGATTGATAACTGGACAACTCCGATAACAGTTAATGCTGTTCTGTTGGCGTATGTAACTGATGAACGCTGCAGCCTGGCTGATGACGATAGCTCCTCTCTGGCTCTGTCTATATTTCTGCGTCAATGTGTTGCCCAGATCTCCGTGCCTCTTCCTCCTGCTCCTTATCCGACCTATTTATGCGTGAATCCGTTTGTAACCGCATGTGCAAATCTGTGTTATACGATCTACGCAGCCTGCGATGTATATTACGCGTAAACCAACTCCCCGACACTAACTATTGCTTGAATTAGCTGGCCACACTCTGTACCATGACTATTCGGTGTCATAACGAACGTCCAGCCACTTCCGGTCACTGTCATCAAAGCTCTCTAATTAATTTTACTTCGTTTGATTATCGACTATATATGGACAGAGTCAAAATTCACCTTAGCCCCGAGACTAGGTCAGTTTTCCGTATTTCTTCCAATGTTTATTCAACCTTTTCCGCAAAAATTTCCACTTCATGCCTTGGAGCTCGCTCAAAACGAGGAGATTAACATTTTTCCTGCGAATCGGAATCTGTGGGCTCACGAAACATTCGCTTTTTTTTTTTTATTCATTTATTTTTTTCAATGTATTTGTCCTTCCAGGAAACTGCGAAAAAATATATTCTCGTTCGAATTTGCTCGTGATTAATAAGCAAAAAATCATGATGTTGCAATTTTTTTTTATTTCGTGCTATTATTTTTCTGATTCATTATCAAAAGTACATCCATGATGCATATTTATGGGAAAAGGTTTTTTTTTTTGGGTCGTCATTGAGTATGAAGATTGTCGTTCCCACACCGCGTGGAAATACTTAAGGATTTGATCTAGTGCGAGCTCAAACGTCGCGGACAGCACTTGGCGATCTTCCAAACCGTCGGCGAAGAACACGCCGAAAAAATAACGATAATCCAAGTGCGAGACTCTACCAACCCAAACAAAAGAATCAGAGCGAAAGAAATCGAAGAACGTGTCGGCCTCGGTGCACTGAGCCTGCTAGTCGAAACCGCGGTGAAACAAAACGAAAAAAAAAACGAAAAAACGTGGGCGAAAATTCGAGTTTTGTATAAAAAATGCTATAAAATGAAAAAAAAAAAATATATATATATATATAAAACAGAAAGTGGTTTCCTCCATCGCTCTGTGCAATCGCTGTAACTTTTGACCTTAGAACTTTGAAATAGCAGGAGGAAGCTTCGCTATCGCAAACCTTGATGATTCAATATATTCCATGAATGGGGAAAATACCTGTCGATAACAATATCGTTTGATAAGTTTGGATTTCCGTCCTTCAACATTCGGAAAAGGGACCCTGCGCTGCGTTTCCATGAAGCTGTTAAATTTTCTTCAACCTTCTCGAGCTCCTTCCAAATTTCATCCATGCAGTTTCCTCGAGCATCACGAGATTTCCTACCTCTTGGCTGATTCACTACGACGTGAAGATTCTGAGAAAATACTATCGACTTTCATCCTCTGAGAACGCTGCTCCCGAAAAGATCTGACCTGGACCGGAGACTGTCTCTTTTGGTTATAAATCAGAGCAGCAGAAAGATAAAAATTCTCCTTCTGCCATGGAAGTAAAATTGATTCCTCGGATGCCCTTGGATTCTATAAAATTACGTTACACTCTCGATATCGTACATCGAAGTAAATGTAACAAAAAAAAGAGAAGAAAATTTGAATAAAAAATCGAGGGAATTTTTTGTTTTTGATTTTTTTTTCAATTCGACACGAATTTTTCCATTTCGATATGTTCCGATAATATTTCTGTCAACACATACGCTTAAATATATATTTTAACTATTCCAAAGTTCAAATATCCGAGACGCGATTATTTTTTCAATTTTTATTCCCAGTAAAGTGCCGCAAGAAGGTGGGCAACGGGATCCAAAGCTACGCTCGAGTTTTTTTGTATTTCAACGGTGGTGCACCGCGGATGCTTCGGCCAACGGGGATCCAAGGGGTAGACTTGAAGTGACGAAGAAAAGGAGAAGGAGCGAGGAAACGAGGAGAAAGAAAATTCTCTGGTACGAGGCAAAATTGCGAGAAGCGAAGCTTCCAGACCTGAGAAATAAAAGCGTAGTGGGTGACCCTAATATACGATGGTGTGGTTAGTAAAATTTTACCACTGTTCCACAACACCTTGATCTTCTCGTTAGTCAGCAAAAAAAAATGAACGTTAATGGCTGAACCGTGTTGGAGAGGAAAAAAAAATTCTAGTACTTTTTCCTCGTGCTTAAGCACTCTTCATGGTATTTCAGTTTTAGAGCGATCGAAAAGGCAAACAAAAAGCAAGTTAATGAAATGTAAATAGTTTTTTTCACTATTGTCAATTTTGTCATGTTTTTATTGAGACATTGAGAAGACTGTTGAGTTTATAAATAAATGTTGGAAGAATTATGTCCCTCTAGTGTGACGGTGTTGGAAATGTGTCAGTACAGAAATTTAGTTTGTTTTTCTCTCGAAAATGATGGAACCAATCGATGGAGTTGGAGGTAAAAAGAAACTGGCGCACTTTCCCCAAAGGTACAGAGGTGATTAAACTTGGTCTCATCGCTCTTCGGCTTTGCTCATGGCCACGAGAGATATAACGACGTTTGCATATACCTGTGTGTGTGTGTGTATTTGTATATAAATTTGTGTCGTATCTTTGGTGAATAATCGATCAACGAGGCTGCGGGACTTGAATGCAAGCTCTCGACAAACTGCGACCACTACGACCCCCGATAAATTCTCATCGGGAGGTGGAACAAAGCACAGACAGTAAGAGAGAAAGAGAGAGAAGGAGAGAAATGGAGAATATAGGCCGAGCTCTTTCCTCTCCTCTTTTGCTTTCCCTCTCTCTCTCTCTCTCTCTCTCTCTCTCTCTCTGCCTATTTCAACTAGGAGCGCCCTGTGGCTGTACCTGCGAAACAATGAGATTTAGGAACCGTGACCATCGGACCAAGAGTGATTTAACGTTTGCATTGGCACGCATCGATCCTCTGTGCCAATGCCTGAAACATCGAAGTGCTTTTAGACTTGCTTACGTCACTAAATTTCATTATATACAAATCTATCGACACCAGTGACAGGTAAATATGCAGGATGTTATAGAATTTACGAATAATACTGTCACCTTAAGTTCCGAATCGTATTTCGAGTTACAAACTTTCGGGACTCTTTGTTTGGTGCAGCTCTTTCTTGAAGACTTGAGAACTGCATTCGTCGAACCGACTGAATGTAACGGCGTTGTAAGGTTTGTATACTTGTATTGATGTACAATTTTATTTCAATTTATTGCACATAAAATGTTGTGGTTAATCGATTTGGAACTTAAAGATATGATAAAATGGAATTTTCCATAATTATATGAACGATTTAATAATAGCTCGAACATGTGTGACCTATCTTAGATTTTGTGCTTTTCGAGAGCTTTTGGCTTTGATCCGGGAGCTCGATGTCCTCCCGTCGAATTAAATAAGTATTATAAAATATATTCGAAAAATAAGGGGATGGGCAGTCCACATAACGGTCTTACGAATCCCTATTGAAATGAAGTCAATCGGTTGAAACAGTACCGAAACGAAATAAGCCGAGCCCACAAGTCAAGCTCTCTGATTTCGTTCAATCATTTAAATAATTATACAGCGTACACCGTCCGAATGGTCACAGATACTGCAAAAATGTATGGAATCAGTTTTGTAGAGCATCGAATTTCCTTCAAAAAAGGTTGAAACATCAACTCCGTATCTCGAATAGTTTAGTCTCCAGAGTAGATTGAAAATAAGGGTTTTTGGAAAAGACTCGCGACTCACTATTGGCGTTTGTTTTGGGATGAAATTACTAAAACTAAGCCACATTGATTGCAAGCGACATTGTAGTCAGCAACTTTCAGTAAATTTGACGTTGTGCTAAATTAGTCCCGTGCATTTTTCTCGGATCACGCTTTTCACCGACTGTGTATGATTGAAAAGGGTTTATAGGTCAATGTTGACAATGGACCACTATATATGAGTTTGAAGTTTGATTAAAAAAAAACCATTTTCGAATTGCCATTAGATTCTGAGTCTGAGCTGACGTCACGAACATTTGTCCTTTGGACATGGGATGGTGATGGTTCGACGGGGTGGCGAGGATGCCCTCCGCTCCCTGTCCAACAACAGCAACCCGCTTCGACGTCCCATGCTCCTTTTCATTGTATAATCCGAACAATGCAAAAACTTTCAACTTTATCCCAGGAAATTAAAATGTTAATTCATCAATTTCCGTTCGTAGCGAGCGCGTTGGATGTTTTTTTTTTTTTAGGTTTATTGAAAAGATTTTAATTACTTATTCATGTAACAACATTTCCGGCTGCCATTTTCATAAATTTACCATAACTGCAAATAAAAAAGTTGGCCATCTCGTGTGTTGACGAGATTTCCACATTGTCTCAACTTGCAGCAATAACCGTGAAAGAATGCCACCCACTTTCGAATAAAGCGTGGTGTAAAAACGAGTCTCGAAAAACTTGGAGAGAAGCAAATAATAAATTTGTGCGTTGCCAAAAGGGTTGGTCGCGTCAATAAAACATTCAGAAATGGACTGAAAAAAATTTTTTGTTAAAAATCGTCGATATTTTGTTGAATACGGTCAACTAAATATTTTTTGATAATTTTAAAATGTTCGTTGTTTTCGCAGTATATTTGGTTTCTAATGGAATTGTCAGCTAAATTTACGGTTGGAACGACTAAAATTTGCGTCCGATGAGACTTTCTAGAATATTTCTTGCTGCGACGACACAATTTTTGGGTTTATTCAAAAAAACGTTTAGTCGAACGTATCGAACAAAATATCGATTTTTTCCAACAAAATTTTTTATCAGTGTGGATAAAACATCAGATTTTTAGTCTTTGACGTATGAATAATAAAAATGCACATGAAAATAATAATAACATGGGGAAAATAAAAGTAATTTTAAAAATAAAAACATTTGTTTATGTCTGAGACTGTATTCAGGAGTAGTTCTATGTCAAACGAGGAGCCAACATCGTGAGCATGTGTTCCTGGTTTTCTAGTTTTTCGCTCATCGAATAATAACGTAACTCTTCTTTTTTCATTGGCTCTGCATGCAAGCCCGTTATTGCTGCAGCATACTCTCGCCGCACAGCTCGTCGCGGTTCGGGCTCGCGTCGCAATTCTCCAAAGCAGCTTGGTGGAAAGGGCCGAAGGGATGAATTTCCATGATCGTTTCCTTTTTTATTTCTTCTGCTGTCATCGTTCTGCATATGAAGCGTCCACGTGTGCGAATAACCGTAGCGCATCTGTGTATCCATTCTCCATATGTATAACAGTCTCAATCTGGATAAAATGCGTGCTTTTTCTCTCTGGCTTCCTCACTCCATTTTTTCCTTCATCTACTTCATCTTTCCTTTCCTTCTGCATCATCTTCGTCTCCGCATTCGTTCGAAATCGTAATTCGGGGCCTTCCTGGATCTCTCTCACACACGGTGATTCCCATCTCGACGGAAATATTGTTTACCAAGAATTCGCAACGTTAAAAATTAAGATTACAACTTACAAAATGAATTACGTCTTGAGACGTAACATATGCAAATTGACAAGGATGACGATAACAACTCCGGGGCCACGATTAATCATCGGTATCGTCAGCCAGTCGAGACTTAACATCATTAAAAAGTTAGCTGGATCAGCCCACAGGCTATGGATAAAGTGAAATCTGCAGAGAGCGAGAGAGAGAGAGAGAAGAGTGAGAGAGATAGACTGATGAATCGTGGCGAGCTTCGTGGGCAATTAACTATGATACGGTTCGATGGTTTATTCGATGAAGGTGGAGAAGATGAGAAATATAATTAGCGAAGGGAAAAAGTATGCGAGAGACACAAGACGTCAAAGAGTCGCTTCGTTAAGCGGAGAATAAGGTCACTAATTAATTACAAAACGTTGCCTTTTCATGACGAAATAAGGCTCTGATGGAAATAAATGTGGATTCCTGTTCGACGAAATTACGTGACGTCGATTAAATTATCTCTTTTAATTACTTGCCATCATATTCGAAAGGTCGCGGGCACTTAATTAAGCGGATAACCACCAAGTTTATCTAAAAATGTCTATTTCGCTCAGAAGAAATGGAGTTTGATGGAAAAAAAACAAAATCCTCTCCAATTTCCATGACTAAATATTTCATTTTGTTCAATAGTTCATTTTACCCTCCGGCATTCGGTGAGACCGTAGGATGAGAAGCGTTTTATCAAAGTACAAAATTACACAACGAAATACTATCATAGATTCGTCTCTTCGTCGTATTGCCTCTGGTCTGTCAATCGATAGAGCATCCACAGCATCTCAAAGTCAGAAATCCCGTAGGTTTCCGTCGCGATAGCCCTTCATGGGTCATAAAGTAGAACGAAGTGTTGGCGGGAAAGAGAAAGAGCAGGACAGGTTTGCAAAGGCTGAAACGTTGGGTTATAGGGATGGGGGTTGTTCGGGATAGGCTCCCTTTCTCCTATGCGGGATACGATGTTGGACCTGGCTTTTCGAAGTGATGGTATGTAAGCTTGTATAGTGGTCTCGGTACTGTATCTGGAACCGCAAAGATCCGGGAATTAGAGGGACACGAAAGCTCGCTGTTCTATACTAATATAGCTGCTGGGACAAATTCTCGGATTTCGTGCCACTGGGACGAAGGAACGTCACCCTTGACGACCATGCAATGTGACCACGAGTTATTTTTTTTTCTTTTACGTCACAAATATCCTCACATCTTTATTCCACGATGCTGAATTCCTTTCGTATATTGAGGACGAACGAAAAGAAGGGTGGGGGTTAATGTTACGAATAACCAAATTGTCGAACAGCTAATAATTCGGAATTTTGGTATTCATAAAATTAAATAAAAGAAAAGTAAGAAAGTCGAAATCAAATTTTTCAAATGACTAAAAATTCGAAATACAAAATAGCGAACGTCAAAAATGGCGAACGTCAAAACGGCGAGCGCCAAAATAACGAATTCTATTCTATTCTATTCTATTCTATTCTATTCTAGCGTTCGTTATTTTGGCGCTCGCCGTTTTGACGTTCGCCATTTTTGACGTTCGCTATTTTGTATTTCGAATTTTTAGTCATTTGAAAAATTTGATTTCGAATTTCTTACTTTTCTTTTATTTAATTTTATGAATACCAAAATTCCGAATTATTAGCTGTTCGACAATTTGGTTATTCGTAATATTAACCCCCACCCGAAAAGAACAATCGCAACAACAGTGCGATAGTGACGAAAACGATCGTTTCGTCCTTTTAGGGGTTTTTTTTTTTTCTTTAATGATAGCGAAGAATTAAGGATAAAAGAGTACTGTTGAGAAAGAGTGAAGAAGAGCGAGAGGCAAGTTCCGGGAGGAAAATTTTACGGAGACCGGAAAGGGATGCGACGCGAACATCGGAGCACGAAGCGAGCGGTGTGAAATGTTTCGAGGCTTTTGTTGCAACGCCAACAAAAGACCTTTCGACTACGAATTTCATACGATTCTGTCCCGGGTGAACCGAGAATAAGAGGTGCTTACGAGGACAAAAAAAAAGGAAGAATACGAAGAAGAAGAGGCGAGAGAAAGAGTCAACCCGTCGAAAGTCTCTCGGGATTCAATCTTTAAGGTTCGGAGCACGTAAGTGGCAGGCCACGCAAAAGATCCATTCCCCACACGTCGTGAGCTTCCAATTTTCACGATTGTTATAGCACTGTCAAGAATTTATCAGAGGGAAGGGGAAAATCGCTTTTTTCTTTTGAGAAATCAACGGGCACATTATTGCCGGATACGTTTATTTTCAGGTCCAACAAACATTTCTAACTCCGTCAGATGAAAATCAACAAAGTTTCCAAAAATTTCATCCGTTTGTCTGTTTCTCTATGAGCAACATTTTCCAGAAGGGTGAACGATCAATATTTCATCCAATTGAAAATAAAATGGAGAATTTCTTTACTCATTTTTTTCTTTTTTTTACATCGACTGAAATTTTTTGTCGTCGATCTCGACACGGGGAAAAATCCCGGACAAGGAAATACTCTTTGGCGAAAAAAATAATAATTGAATGATGTATTTCATTTGTGGGAAAAACCATTGGTCCCAAAGAATTGAATTTCTTTGGGACAAAAAACGAATCTAAGCAAATCAAGTTTTTTTTTNTCTGATATAAACAAATCAAGTTTTTTTTTTTTTTAGTAGAACGCGAATAAAAATAAAAATCGACCCAGTTCGGGAATATTCTATCGCAGGATTTTGGACCGTGCTATTTTTCACTCGGACACTTCTGAACGGCGAGGCTTTTTTTTGCCATGGTGAACGAATAACACAATAAATGAAAAAGAATGAGATTGCTGGAGACCCACCGAATAGATTGAGCGTTTTGCAACGGCGGAATGAGTTCAGTATTTCGAGGTAGGAACGTGCGGAGAAAAATAAAAAGAGTCATCATAAAAAGCGAGAAGAGGAGCTGCAGTATGAAAAAAAAAAAAAATTTGAACTCTCGAGAAATGGTCACGCGATCGCAATCTTTTCCTTGCGTTCTGGGATTTTCTGTTATATTTATTTCGAATATTTTTTATATTTTTTTGAAGAACGTGACTAGGCTGCCACGTTCGCCGTTGTTTTCGAACGCATTCGCCGTGAGTTTTTTCCCCCGAGTTATGGGGAACTTTTGTTTTTTTTATAACGACGTTTGCAGCGGAGACCAAAAAAGTGTGTGAGACCGGGAGAGGCAAGAAAAATTTCATTGATGCTCGTCATGGTGTTGAAAATTCTTTTTATTTTTCAACTGCCTAATTTCAAGGCTTACGAACTTGAAGCAAGCTTCACGAGCATGGGATAATACCTACTTGTAAAAATGATTTCAAAGTGCATGTGAAAATGTCAAGAAATTAAGAGAGAGAGACGAGAAAAAAGCGAAATTCGAGGATCCAGAGTTTATTTGGTAAAGCCGCTTTTCCATGTATACTCCTCGTAGATTGCTTTTCTCATTAATGCGAGCCATACGTACGCAGTTTGAGATATCCCGAGTAGCTCGAGGTTATACCAGAAAGCTCTGGATATATGTGAGCATAATGTTTTCATTGTGATTATTCATCCCCTTATTTTTGCCTCGCTGTCCGAGGCTTCGTCCGGAACATACATAAATGCGTAGTGCAAAAAGCATCGTGAAGCTTGCATATGGCTAGGATTTTACGATTCCAAATATATATGTTTCGCAGGCCCCCACCGCAAACAAAATGTACACACGATCCACAGAAAAGTCCCACCAATCTCGTTGCAAGAGTGCACCAATCAGAATGAGAAACACTTCATAAATATTCATTCCTCATGCAGAGTGCAGAGGGATTAACGTGAAGAGAATTTCTGGAGACTCGGAGGGATGTTCCGGAAATGAAAGAAAACGAGAGGGAAAGAGAGGGAAAAACTAAAGCTCTTTTGAAATTGAGTTCCCTGGGAATTATCAAAATATTCATATTCCAACAATGAATATTTTGCAAGCAACTTGTTTCAGCTGATAAATAATGTTTACGGAAGCAACAAATTTTCCAGAATCGTTCGGTATTGGGCCATACATTTTTTAGATATTTCGGAGAGTAAATTCGGAACGACGTAATCGGTAATTGAAAAGGTTTTTCCAAAGAGCGTCTTTATTGAATAGATTGTTTAATTGCATGTTATTTACAGGGACGAATTCCCAGTTGAACTCCTCGCGTTAGGGACATGACGTTTTTTGCCTCTATGATCGATTTATTTCGTCAGAGTTTTGGAATCGTTACGAGAACACGTGAAAGCCGAGATAAAGCAGCAGAGCTTAACACGGAGACTTGCTGAGAAAGAAGGAAATCGGTAAAGCATCGTTTTCATGTGATGCTAGCATCGTTCACATCGTAATCTCAAATCATATTAAGGCACCTGCTGGAAAATCTAATATATACATTTATCCAGGCACGTAGAATATCGTAAAGACCCTTTTAATGAAACGAAAGTCGTCCCTTGTTAGGGTGGCTTCTTTCTGCGGGCTCTCTTGTCATTCCACCGTAGCTCGTTCCTCACCAGCCTCGCATTACTTATTCGCTGTGGACTTGATCAACTTTAAAAACGCGTACTCAGCATTTTATACAATATTCCGGTCTGCATTTTTAATCGGCTTATTTAAATGTCATAATTTTTATCAAGAGAGAGACTGTGTAGTTTTTACAAACCTCTGGAGATTAAAATCGAATGGAAGTCTCGGACAAGCCCACTAATTGGTTGGGTGACCGCTTCGCCATGCTTCGCTTATTATTCACCGAACAAAAACAATGAAGAAATAAAAAACTTCACTTTGAATGGTTTCCGCAAATGAAGGTCCGAAAATTACCCTGCTCCCAGGTGCGAAACAGAATCTTCTTTCAGGATCGTATCAAAATAAATCAAAAATCACATTTTTATCGTTTTAATTAATTGCCAATTACTTCGAATAATTCGCAATGAAGATTAAAGAAATCTAGATGTGATTTGGCTTTACTGAGTAACGGTAGTTTCATTAATCGTCGAGAAAAAAGGATTTGAGATTAATCGTAGAAAATTTCGAGCAAGTCTGGCTACTATCTACTCGAGCTGACTGATTCAGGTCCCTTTATTTTCTTCCCTAACTCGAAAGTCTCGCGAGTGAGCGTGTTGTTTCGTAGAAGGGTGGAAAACAAATGGCGGACGCGAGTGGTAATTGCGGTTAGTCGTTAAATTCATTAGCCCATAAGTTCAGGCGGGCTTGTTTGGCTGAGGCTTAGTCGAGGGACAGTCAACGTAGACCATGCAGAAACCAGACAGAAAAGGGTGGTACGCGTTGCGTGTTTCATTTGTGTTTTCCATTGTTCCGGTTCAACACTAAACACATACGTGGATACACGTGGATAGATATTTGTTTATATGGAGGCAACACGAGGACATTGTCGAACGTAGGGAGTTCCTCTCTGTTGACTGTACTGTGAAGAGATGGAACGAGATTCACTTGGTACGAGCAGAAGCCAAGAGATCGTGGAGCAATTCAGGGAAAACCGCGCGATTACGGGAACCGGAATCCCGCGTGGTCCACACTGAGTAAGTGTTTATCTTTTTGTTGGATAAATAATTCATTCCGAATCAACATTGCTTGAGATTGCGAGCATTTTACACGTGACTGAATTTCAAGTGCATGACGAATTCAAATCCGGACTCTCCCAATCGTTGCTGAATGATGTCGTTTGATTTATCAGAAGAAAGCACTGGGCGCAGGACGATGGCAAAAATGCGCTGACAGAGGCTTTTCTTAATTGATGGAACTCTCTCGTACTCCCAGTGGCGAGATAGCCACTAATCCCTCACCTTTTACTTCTTTCGTACTTTTCGCACACCCACGAAGCCGATTACATTTGTTCCCATTCTGTTTATCGTGGTTATTTACTTGCGACTAGATCTCATAGTGTGTAAACAAGTCTCATCCTCGATCTCTCCTCTTTTTATTATCAGACTCAGCCACTATCGTTCGCTCTTCTGGTTAAATGTGCGTTCATCGCTTTAAATTTTCCTTCGTGCATGCGGTCTCTTTAAAATCCAGATCGCTACAAAACTAACTCTTCGTTAAGCTAACTCGTGTTGGAATTTGCTCCTCACAACACGCAGTATTGGTGAGTGTTTAAGTGGCTGAGGAATCCTTTAGGAATCGATTTGTCATCATTTCCAAGGAAACCAAAATATTCAAATATTTGTTTAGTGCTTAAGGAATAAGCTACACTGAAAATAAAATTTTGTTAAAAATCGTCGATATTTTGTTGAACACGGCCAACTAAATATTTTTCGATAATTTCAAAATTTTCGTTATTTTGGCAGAATGTTTGGTTTCTAATGGAATTGTCAGTAAAATTAACGATTGCAACGACAAAAATTTGCTTCCGAAGAGACTTTATAGAATATTTTTTGCTCCGATGACACAATTTTTGGGATTATTCGAAAAAACATTTAGTCGAACGTATCGAACAAAATATCGATCTTTTCCAACAAAATTTTGTTTTCAGTGTATCATCGGTTCTGCGATTTCCTGTCTGCTTTTTCCTTCCTGATTGCCAATATATTTGCGTCTTTGCCGGTGTAAATTGATAATTCGCGCTTTATTTTCAAAAGCAAATTTTCATCCCAATGAACAAAATCGGAAGTGGATGACATTTATTTGTGTTATTATGTCTATGGCGTCATTAGAGTGTCGGTGTCACTGCTGTCGAACGATCTTGAGCAAATCTGACCTCCAGGATGACGGTCCGGGCCACGAAAGCCCACGGGTCGAATGGCAAAAAAGTCTGTTCGGTCAGTCCAAAATTTATCACTTCTCTCCATCGGATCGCAAACCCTTTTTGTAACTACATCGTCGCCGACGAATTTCTTATCCCTGCAGATTTCGATCCTGCGTTTAGTCTTTAAGACCCTGGGGAATGGGTTGGATCCAAACTCGACAAACCTCGATGCTAGCAAACCTAAGTAATCTCCAATGCTAGATTGGATGTTGATTTGCATGCCTTAGGCACTGGCGAAGGTAAGACAGCACACTTCTCTTGTCCCATGCGGAATTCGCACAGTGACGGTAATAAATCTTGCCAATACGATTCGAACAAGGGTCTAGTCTATTCGGAGTCTCGAATCCCATTGGTAAAGCTCGTGCAACTGCGTCTCTCGTACGTATTCAATTTACCAAGCCATATAAAAAAATATTAAAAAATTTGAAATAATCCTGCGTCTCAAAATCGAGGATTCTCTGCCGAAGAAGACTTTGCCTCAGACTTTTCACAATTGCTTGTAGTCACCGAGCGTCGCAATCACGTTTCCAAGTTGGACTTCACAACAGAGAATATTCTGTCCAAATCATTTTCCCAACAGATTTTTTTGCAATTCACTTTTTTTTAAATATTAATAATAATCATAAAAAGGAATGATTTCAATGTAGACTTTTTTGTTCGTATTGCAGGAAACGCGTGTGTTGTTTCCGTTGTTCCAGAAACAATAGGATTCCGCAATATCAAATGCCGGTTAGAATTAATATTTCCTTGATAATGAATCGATTTTTTTTATGGACTCGCTGCGAAGTGTTAATCGTTGTAAACAGTCGTCGTATCCACCGCTGCCAAAATAGATTTAGTTCGTATTCGTGCATCCATGCTTCCAGCGTCATAAATCATTCATCCCAATCTGTGGATGCGAGAGCGAGAGAGAGAGAGAGAGAAAGAGAGAGAGAGAGAATTAGCTAGAAATGAGTCTCACATGTTTGCATGAGGAGATTGCTTGTCACGATAAAGACGAAAAGTAGGTAAAGAAGCCGAAAAGAATAAATGTTTAGAACGACTGTGTATACATAGAATTCACTTACGTGGCTGATGATCGGTAAAGAGAGGAACGAGGGCTCACTTTTCCGACGGAAATTCATACGTTCTGATCCATATTTGCTGTGTCTAGATACGTTACATTCGGGAGGAGAGCTACGTCACGAAAAGCTGTTTAGTTCACGAACAATCGCGTGGTCGTGTCGGGATTATAGCCTAAGCTTATCAAGGTTACCGAAAGGGAACCTTGACTCGGTTCATTATTCAATCAAATTTGTACTCCTCGACGATTTCACCCAATCATTTATTTTCATTAACCACTTAAGGTATAGTATTGTCGGTTTTAGAAATACCGTTGAGAATTTAATAAAATTTGGTACAATAGTAAATAATGATTAGGAAAAAAAAAACAGTCCAATTTTTAAGGTATAACTATCGCAGAATGGGTTGTTTTAGGATTTTCTTGAAATTTAGTGTAAATATTCTTGACATTAAAACGAACAACTTTCCTATGAGACGAAACATTTTCTGCCGACTAGAATTTGAGATATTTCATTTCCAATTTTATATTTTTCCCATCTAAACGCATGTAAATTGAAGTCGCGTTTCTTTTGTTTTTTCTTGCAACTTTTTTAACGAAACGTCACTTCAATTTACATGCGTTTAGATGGGAAAAATAGAAAATTGGAAATGAAATATCTCAAATTC
>JBAJMU010000007.1:2296466-2353492 GCA_037952995.1 Hyposoter didymator
ATTTCAAGTATTCCTACGTCCAATCCCAGCATTCATCTATCCACTAAACGAATCTCTTTGGTTTTTTAATTTCAGCTGATCCAAACGGGAGATTTCATGGTTACCGCGAGACGCCTTTCTTTAGCGGACCTACAAGAGATCAACTACAGGAGCTCTCTGAAGCAATATTTTGTCAAATAAAAAACAGCGATAGAGAGTTGAAAGATGACACCCCATTTACCTCCTCATGCTTTTCCTCGTCAAATAAAATCCCTATCCGGGAAAAATTCGTAAAAAAACGAGTTTTTTTGGCCTTCCAACTGTATATAACCCCTTAAGAGGCTACAGAGAACCAGAAAAAACATATTTGCATTGGTCGTTTCATATATTTTACATCGAGTTTTATGAGAAATCACCGTTTTCATTCTAAAATACAATGAAATGCATGAAATCGATGTTAAATTCATGACATTACTATTGCAAAGATCTTTTTTCTGGTTGTCTGTAGCCTCTTGAAAATTAGCCTTTTTTTTCAAATTTCTCAAATTTTTAAAAATCGATCAATAAAAAATCTGCCTCGTTAGTTAATGAATCATACTCGTCAATCGGATGATTACAATAAGCCAAATGACGATATAAATTATTGTTCAATTATCGATAGATTTTTGGTGATTGTAAATAAATGGCACGATCGAATGGTGGCTGCCTGAATTTCAATAATGTATGGAATTAACGATGCTTCTCGATGTTAACATCTCTAATCGGTGGATGGCACGATCGCTGTTCCGAGCAATGAGATTATTTGGGAAATTTGGTGTATAACGAAGCAGCAGGTATATATTCTGCAGGATATGTTGGAAGAGTGTCTGCTTTGTGTTATGTGTGAGTTATCAATGTGTGCATATAAGTGTATAAATATAGAGAGATATTCGAGGCACAATGGAGCCGACGTCCTCAGCGACATTTATACGCTAAGCTGTTATCTATTACCCGAAACTTGGAACTTTGCCAGAGCGCATACAGACCCGCGGCAACGTTTTCAACAAAATCGCACCTACGCCGAAAGAGTTTAACTTCGTAAAGGCCTTTCGATGTCTTCCAAAAAGGCTCTTCACATTATTTATGCACGAGCTTAAAGTTTTCAACATCAATCGTTCTCCGGGAGATTTATTACAGACTCGTTGTCAACTCGATACATAATCGTCATAATAGGCAGGAAAGTAAGTTTCCTCAAAATTGCAGAAACTTTGAAGCTTTTGTTCGTATTTAGACCTTTTGCTTTTTTTTTTTTGGGGCAGCGAATTAGTTTCAAATTCTGAACAAACTTTCATAATACTGTCTGGAATATCTATTGCAACATTTTTTTTAAATCTCCATAAAAACTCCTCAATGAGGTTACCAATTTGATAAAATTCTCCATCTACATTGACCATTAGTGTGTCTTTACAAATAATCAAGAAAACGTTTTAATGCGTACGTCTTTTTGTGTGAATGGAAAAATCGTTGGAGTTGATTCTCGTTTTTGCATTCGATTACATTTTCGTGAAAGTCAAAGTTTAGGTTTTTAAAAAATGTTGTTTCTACACTACTCGGTGGTGCATTTCATGATTTTCATCTAGAAAAGTACAACGTTTGTATCAGTCGTAGCCGGTCCTCCAATGGTGCAGGCATCACGGAGTGTAAAAGATTTTTTCTCCGTAAAAGAGTAAAATAGCGAGCAATGGCGATGACGCGCGGGTAGAAAATTTTAGGGAAGCATAAGTTGACGCGATTTCGAGGAAGTTAAGTACGACGAATTCTGAGCGGAAGTGTGCGAATCGTTGCGCTTTCATCGATGTAGGTTCGAGCTCGTGAATTTCGAGCTTCCGGTACAACGGACATGCAGTCTTCGCGCTATGTTTTTTCTCCCTCTCATTTTATTGTTGTTTAGTTGGACGAAACAGCAAAGGCTGCGGTAGTCGTAAATAGTTGAACGAGGTTTGAAATCCTGTGGTATAACTCGCGAGAATGCGAGCAAACTCGTGAGAATACAAAAGGACTGAGAGCAGGGCGTTGCGAGCGCACGACAGCGCCGGAGCATCCAAAAGGACTCACAGACGTGTGAAATTCTTGCGGATGTGCGGGGGGATCGGTTGGCTCGTTTCCGGTCTCTCCGACCTGCCATTTACCCCCAACAATATCCATTGCTTTTCGCACAAAACAGTTTGCCCTTCAACCCTTCGACCAACCTTTCTAGAAACATGCACTTTCAACACCCAGTATCGACAAGTTTAAGGTATAACTATCGCAGAATGGGTTGATTTAGGATTTTCTTGAAATTTAGTGTAAATATTCTTGACATTAAAACGAACAACTTTCCTATGAAACGAAACACTTTCTGCCGTCTAGAACTTGAGATATTTCATTTCCAATTTTATATTTTTCCCATCTAAACGCATGTAAATTGAAGTCGCGTTTCTTTTGTTTTTTCTTGCAACTTTTTTAACGAAACGTCACTTCAATTTACATGCGTTTAGATGGGAAAAATATAAAATTGGAAATGAAATATCTCAAATTCTAGACGGCAGAAAATGTTTCGTCTCATAGGAAAGTTGTTCGTTTTAATGTCAAGAATATTTACACTAAATTTCAAGAAAATCCTAAATCAACCCATTCTGCGATAGTTATACCTTAATTCCAGCCAAATTTTACTGTAATTTGTCAAATGTTACACGACCGGCCTGCAAACTTTGATAATATTTAACGAAACAAATGCTTTTCACGCTTCAATCCATCACCGTCCCGCAATTTTCAATTGTTTATCCTAAAAGCTCAACGCTGTAGGTTTATAATTAAGTTTTGACCATGCAGTTTATAATTATTCGAGGATGTTGAGTACCTATGAAACTTGTTGATGTTAATTGCTCAATAAACAGCTTCGTGATCGTCGGAAAATTTGTACACGGGCTCCTCTGTATACTTCATATAAAAACATACAAAAATTTAAGAATCCTATCATCATTACTTTACCCACCTTAGGGGTTGAAATGAAAACGATCAGAAAATTCTGAACATTTAGTGGGTTTTTGTAGGAAGTATCTAAGAAGTCGTATACAAATTTCATGACAACTAGGAACCCCGTTATTAAAAAGTTAAAATTTTGTTAAGAACGATTTTTGGTAAATATTCAGAAGGGCGGCTATTCCCAGAAACGGAGAGAATTTTTTTATTCCCCCATAAAGTTGTTTATTAGTTTACATAGAGGTAAGTGTCAAAATACGCACGAAAAACGTGTTGTACGTATCGAAAACGTGAAAACACCATAATTTATGGGAATTTATGGGAAATGTTTGCTGCCTTCGATGAAATATCACTTTTTGCAATGCGAGCAACAAGCTTCCTAAAACAAACAAAATTTCCATCGTTTTTCGGAAAAGCCGAACTTCTGAATTTTTACCCTTCATACAAAAACATACAAAATTTTAATCATTGGCGTTTTATTGCTCCATATCCTTAATTTTCGAAGAAATCCATGAAAAATTAATAACGCTGAATGGAAATAAAACAATTTTCGCTTACTTTGACGTTCCCATATTTCCAAGTGAATAAAATAACAGCAGGGAGGCAGGCTATGATGCAGCATTCGAGTATGAGAATTGCAGTCCTCATGAGCCAATTGAGGGAGGCGACGCAGGGTGAACCATCTTCGCAAGATTCGCAACCCTCTGCACAGGGAAGACACTCGAAAACTCCCACTTGGTTGTATTGGCTCTCTTCTCCCTGTTGAAAAAAACAATCCACAAACGACACAATGTTACAATGTTGCTCCGACATATCGGGATAGATGAAAGGAAGATTATTAGAGGATTTTCCTGTTTTTACGGAGATGCCAAGAAAAAAATCGAAATGTGAAGAGGAATAAAAGTTGGAACTTTTTTCATCGATTTGTGAAAAATGCCAATTTTTCGTCGGTTTATTTGTTTTTTTTTCTTTGGCACGTACCGGCCAAAAGTACATTTATATTGCGAGCAATCTGAGACAATTTTATTCCCCCAGTGCTGGTAGAAAAATATAAACACCAAGCTTTGATTCGTAGTGTTTTTTTTCTTTTTTTTTTTTAATAGCAATCAAACTAGACAATCGACATTCGTAAATTGTTACGAATGTTTGTCGGATCGGAATGGAATCGAGTAGTGGATCAAGTAACAGGGGCACGATAGCGTCCCTTCCTATAATTAATTCAAAATCAATCAAGCTCATGGTTAGCGCTTGAACCAGCAGTAGGTCTATGATAATACCCTAAATTCCAAATGAACACAGAGAGCACGTAGGGGCGGTATTTTCGAGGCACGCCGCGTTAAATTTATAGCCGTTTAATTTATGGATTCCCGTTGTTCTCGATATTCCTTTAATTCGAATCGTAATGAAATCTTTTTCCCTGGAATATATTCCAAGAATGAGAAGTTGGTTGAGAAAATATTTGGAAAATAACGAACCGTAGGTCTTTGATATAAAGGGCTCAAAAACGTCGTAATTTTTTGGTATTTTTGAGAAACTTTGTTTCCTTCAGCCAAAGTTTCCAATGCGAATATTGATTGAATAGATTTTCACCGCCCACTGTTCTCTTTGTTATTGAAAAATGATGAAATTGGTGGATAATTAAACTCTTTTATCGCATACGAGGAAAGTTGTATGCTTAAGATTAGCTTGGGGTCGTTTCCAACGACGTTGTAGGGTTCTCATTCCGGTTAAAATATTCTACGGCTCTCGGGATTGAAGCAGAAGTTTTAAGTTTTGCCATTAAGGGCCGCAGGTCTTGGTATTTTGAATAAAAAAATAATTAGCTGCCCCGGAGTCAATGATACTCTCGTTTTCGTTTTTTATATATGTCCTCCCTAATAAATAACAAATGATTGACAAATTGAGAGGGTGAATTCTGTTTTCTTCGGCCCTCATCATTCTTCGTTGCTCTCTCATCTCTGCCGATCCCAAAACAGAATGTCCGAAAGGTATAGGTATAATAATTCAGAGTGGGTACAGGAGCCAAGTATCGAGAATTAACGTTTGCAGGCTTGCTCTTCGAGTCTGCGGTTAACGCCTCTTCCTCAGGGGTTTCATAGTATACGACCTACTTGATACATTATACGCCCCAAGGGAAACTTGGTCAGTTACAGCTGTAAATAGGTTGCTTCCAAAAATGATATCGATGAGATACTTTTGAAAAAAAAAACAATCTGGTTGGCACTGTACTAAGATCAGTGGCCAAGAGATTACGACGATGATTTTTTATCATCACAGAAAACACACAAACCATTTCATTCTGATCTGCCTTTCGATAGACATCCCAGTACCATTTCTCCATTCATCTGCCAAATGTTTTAATTATGAATTATGTAACTGACAAACGAATGTGCTAGATTTGAGCTCCGAAAAAATGAAGGATCATGTATTTGAAAAAAAATCGGCCAACTTGTCACGGATTTTTGTTTTTCATTTTATCAATCAAAAAATATCCGATAAACGTTTCAATTATGAAATTTGTGACCGACTTGTATTTGAAAGAAAAACGCCAAACTTGCCAATTGAAAAATATTCGAAAAACGTTGCAAATAAACTTCACTTTAGCCCATGCCTCCGATCGATCTGAATTTCAGTGTACTTATGTATTTTGACGCGCTAATTCAGAACATGATATTTAAATTTAGCGCAAATTTTATTTTCAATGTCAAGTTGAAGAAAAATTGTTTTTTAAAACGTTTTTTTTTCGCGTTCCTTGTAATAAACATGGATGGTGGAGAAAAATATTCTGAATAAAAGTTGTGGATCATGAAAGAATTGACATATTTTTTCATTTCTTATTTTTTTCATACAGAACCGGTGATTTGGGCGAGAAATGCAGAAATAATCGGAAATTCGTATTTTCGCTAAAACTTGATTAGTTTCGAGACGAGGTAAGGAAAATGTGTAACCGAAGGTTCGAGAATCTTCGAGGCCTAATGGATATCCAGCCAAGTAGATTTACGTCTCTCTTTATACGAAGGTCTGTCGTGGNAATGTCAAGTTGAAGAAAAATTGTTTTTTAAAACGTTTTTTTTTTCGCGTTCCTTGTAATAAACGTGGATGGTGGAGAAAAATATTCTGAATAAAAGTTGTGGATCATGAAAGAATTGACATAATTTTTTATTTCGTATGTTTTTCATAGAGAACCGGTGATTTGGGCGAGAAATGCAGAAATAATCGGAAATTCGTATTTTCGCTAAAACTTGATTAGTTTCGAGACGAGGTAAGGAAATTGTGTAACAGAAGGTTCGAGAATCTTCGAGGCCCAATGAATATCCAGCCAAGTAGATTTTCGTCTCTCTTTATACGAAGGTCTGTGGTGGTTTCGAACATTCGTCGAAAATCAGAGCCCAGGCTCCCTGATACAAATTTCATCTTCATTCTATGGCATGAAAAGCCTCGAGTGTTTGCATAAATTCATGGCACGTGTCATATGGTTGTTGAGCAGCAAATATCAGTTGAATGGACAAACAGGATTCTAAATCCAAGCGCGTTACTTTCTCTCTCGCTCTCTCTTTCTCGCAATGTGTGTACCAAGATTGATATCTCAGTATATCCATCACAGAGATCGTGATCAACATGGCCAGACGATAAATCGATGGGAGCCGGTGTATCTCATCCGTCTATTGAGCATTAATTAACATCCGGGCTGAAATTATCCCTGGGGATATTGTAACACAATGCTTGCTAAGGGGAAGCTAATTTTAGAGCCTGACTATGGTTCATGCTACACAGGAGAATATTGGACTTCAAACAGCTCATTGTTGTGGTGACACGCTCTAAAGCGAATGTTCCCAAAAGCCATAACGCTGAATTAAAACCAATTTTTTTTTCGGTTATTATTCGGAAGTGGGCTCCTGCCCCACACACACGCACACACATCACAGTGAATCGTAAATTTTTTGAAATACTGAAAATGGTTGTTTTTTTTGTGAATTTTTGTGAATGATGTTTTTTTTTTCTATTGGGATTGATAAAAAAAAAATGTCAACCCGATTGTAGCAGGAGCCCCACTTCCGAATATTTACCCCTATAAATATTTCAGTGAGCAGGGGTTTGCAGAAATTGCGTGTTTTATTAGTTTTCAAAATTCCACGAATTCGGGTCAAAGTTAATACAATTTTCGGTCACACTAACACAAGCGCCAGAAATTCTAACGAGCTCTTATTAATTTTCTACTTAATTAACACACGTTTCGATATTGCATTCATTTGAAGGCACCAATGTTGCAAAGAGGAGAGAAATAACTCGAGAGCTAATAACACAATATTTCGGAATGCATTGACAAGGAGAAATTCTCGACATTCTGCATCGTGCCACCGCGAGAATGAATATACTAGTGAGAGACTGCTAAAGTGGAAGGCGTACGAAATTCGACATCCCCAAACCGCGATTATTATTCCCCAAGCAATCGAGGGATGTGTTAGTATCTTTTGCTATTATTCGTGTCTCTCTTTCTCTTACTCTCTCTCTCTCTCTCAGCCTTCCGGGTTTTAGTTTACCACCAAATTCCCCGACGAGTTAATTCGCACACGAGCACGTGAAATAATAGAAATGTCGTGGTAAATGTTCATAACGAACTTGGCCACTGGTTTTGACATTGAGTCCACAATCTCTGTGGAATGTCACGATCGACTTTATCTATGAAGGATATCTTTTCCCATTGGAATTCTCCCATATTTGCATAGATTATTGAAATTTTAATTATAGCTCGTCATCGCTGTGTTTCGCCGAAATCCAAGCCCTTAATTTACCTTCTCGAATACTGTCTTGGATTCTGAGCTTTTTTTCATACGAATAAATTGATTCTATGGTGTTCTTTCCTATGAAAAATTTCGAGTTTCTAGCTAAATTTGAAAATATTAGAATTTGAACAAATCCGATGACACGAGCTGATTCCGACGAATCCCTCAACTTGAAATAATCTGACGAGATCGAGCTTAATAGACTCTCGAGAGTTGTACTTCGCTTGGATTTGCATCGTGTTACTGAAGAGAGAAATGATGAGTGAAGGGGACGGAGTCTCACAAACGGATTCGGCTCTTGTAGCCACAAAATTGTATTATTAAGGTAGTACTGTTGGTTTTAGTATCAGTGGTCAGAATTGAATAAAATGTGGTATAGTAGTAGATTATGATTGGAAAAAGATCCAGTCAAATTTCCACGAGGCTACAGACAGCAAGAAAGAAACTCGAATTGGTAATTTAATGAATGTAACATCCATACATTTTGTTGTATTTTACAATGAAAACGATGATTCCTCCGAAGAATTGATAAGAACTCATTGTGAAATACAATGAAATCTGAGACTTGAAAATTTCTGTTGAAAATTTGACTGGTTTTTCTTTTTCTAATCATAATTTACTACTGTACGAAATTTCAATAAATTCTGAACGCCAATACCAAAATCGACAGTACTGCCCTAAGGTAGACGGAAAACGAGAGCCCGGGAGATAAAACGAGAGAGCGAGAAAAAAGACAGAATATTCGGTTGGCTCGGTGGTGGATTTAATGAAAATTGACACAACAGTAAAATATGTTTGTTTGTGTGGCCAAGAAGAGGTAGAGAAAGAGATAGAGAGAGGGAGAGAGAGAGATAGAGAGAGATCTCTCGATTTCTCAATGGGGAGTACAAGGGCGAGTTGAGGACGAAAGCTAACTCGTTGGTAGTTTCGGTTTGTTCAGTTTATGCAAATGTGGCCCATGTGGAGTGGAGAAACGAAGCGATTTGAAGCTTGTACTCGCATGGGAATAAGGGAAACAAGAAGTTGGCAGGAATTACAGATTCCTTGGAGGATCCACTGGCACGAATTACAGATTCCTTGGAGGATCAACCGCCAGTTAAGGACATTCTGCACACACACCCTCTGTGCCTGGGTATTATTGTCGTGCTTGAGAAACAAACACATTCTTCGTGGTCTTTCCCAACTTTGCAGATTACGATCCTTTATACGAAGAAAAAGAACAGCAGTTCGCAATGGAAAAATTCAGAGACCAGTAGAATTTTCTTCTCTTTAGAATTAATCAGGAAAAAAATTTGAATAACGTCAGAAAAGAATTTCTTTTAAATGTACATAAAATTCCTCAAGGACAAATTTCGATATCGCGTCGTTCATCGAGATATTATAACTAACCGCAAATTTTGTTGAGCAATCAATAAATCCTCGAAATCCGTGGTCCCCGCGGTGTCGCTTAATAATAATCCTTTTGCGTGCGTTAAATACGTGCTTAATTACAATTCATAATGGAGAGAAAAATTCTCGAAGGAAACATCTATTTGTCCGAGAATTATTCATACATGATCTCACGTACATTTTCTCACACGAACGATAATTCACAATAAAATCGGCGCGGTCATTTTTTCGGTTCCATAAATAATGGACATTTCCTCGGATGGTTTGAATCTCCAATCGAGCAGAGAGAGAGAGAGAGAGAGAGAGAGATAGGGAGCCGTGAAGGGAGTAGTGTGGGCCACGAGAGCAGCGTCATGTTAACGGTGGGTTGACCTGGTCACAATAACTCCGGTACATCGATCTCATCGACGCCCTCCGGCGACGTGCCACCTCTCGACGACACTGTGTATCATGACAAAACGAACTTTGGACAGCTGTTCTATTCCAGGACGCGATTATATATTGCAATGCTCGCTTGATACCACTTCGAAAACGCCCCATCAAAAAAACCACCACAGATTTCATAACCCTGATAAAAAAAAAATTTCCTTGCGTATAAACTTTTTCTAGTCATGTGACGCGAATGAATTTGGTTTCGATGTTTGGAAAGCATCAGGAGGCTCAATGTCGAGTGCTCAATTTTCTGAAAAGAAGTCCTTCGAGCGTTATTAAGAATTGCACTAATAATTGGCTCTTTTGTTATGACGTCAAGATGGAAATACACTCGATCAATACTACTCGTTGCTTACCATACCATCGTCATATTCACTCCGGAACATATATTTCCCATTTACTTCCATCAAATAAAAATGCCTTGGAATCTCATTTCTCCTTTTCACTCTCGATAATCAAATATTTCGAAAAAAAATACTGCGCACTCGGTCACTCTCCTTCTCTCTCCCTTTCTGTCTTTCTGTCTTTTAGCAAACCCATCATTCAGATGAAACCTATATTCCACTACTTCAGATATTGGATTGACCCGCCTCGGATTTGGTCCTTACTGATATAATTAATCAATTCCTACCTCCGGAAATAGTCTCACGAAGGAGGGAAAAAAATTTCTAGCAAATTGTATTGAGGATGCTGATATTTGCTGAGACGATGAAATCTTATCGTCGGCTGGTCTCTTGGCATTTGACAAAATCTCTTTGATTTTTTATTTTCATAGTCTCTCGAATCTCCCTTCCGTTTCTCGCATAGAAATTGGATATTCCATTCGACCACAATTTCGAAGTTTTTCTTGCACCGAATGATGTTTCTACCGGAAATGTTTCAACGTCAATTGCAGAGTAAAAAGTGAAAAAGTTGATGGAGCCAGTTGCTGGTTCCTGAAATTCTCTGGTGTGGATGAAAACCTGAATTTTAGTGGTGGAAAGCTTTTGACTCTGCAACGTCTCTGGCTATAACTAACAACCTCCCGTGAAACTCAAAAGTTTAATCTGCTCTGAAAGCTGTGGCTAATAGCAAACGGGGAGTTTGTTCGGCAAACTGCGAGCTTTTTTTTTTTAAAGAAACATTATCTGACCAGAATGAGAGGCAGGGAGAAACGACGGACGGAGGAAAAGAGAGAGAGAGAGAGAGAGAGAGAGAGAGAGAGAGAGAGAGAGAGAGAGAGAGAGAGAGAGAGAGAGAGAGAGAGAGAGAGAGACAGGGAGAGAGAGAGAGAGAGAAAGAGAGAGAGAGAGAGAGAGAGAGAGAGAGAGAGAGAGAGAGAGAGAGAGATCAACAAAAAACGAGAGGGGAGAAATGGGCGAATTTGTAATACATGAAACGTGCAAGCGGTAGTGAAGGTTTTATGAAGATATTACTTCGTGCTGCATGCCGCAAGTGGTAGCAAATGAAAGGGGCTGAGTAAACTCGATGTTGGATAAAGCCACGAGTTATGCAGAGATAATATCTCCAAAACAAAGATCGTCGATCATTTCGAGAGCAATGTTGCAAGTTTAAGAAAAAAACCAAATTTTCGTGAATTGTGCAGAAAGTAAATTTTCACAAAAATTATTGAAATTTTCAATTGTCATTTCCAAAATTATTTGGTCCGTATTTTGAAATTTTTTAAATAATAAAAAAACACATTGACACTTTAGATCGTAAAAATTGCCCATAATTCAAGGTCGTATTTTGTTTCTATTGTACGCAGCAGTAATACTTGGACGTAAATCATCACCGCGCACAATATCGCGAACACGGGCTAGAATTATCGAAATTTCAAAATGTTGCACGCAGTTTCGTATAATAACCTAGACCAGAGTTTCTATGAGGAAAGAACGAGACTGCGATAAAATGGAAGTTATACAAAATTCGAGTTCGTGTTTTTTTTAACCTGTGGTCACGCGCGGCTTTCTAAGAGTGTGCGAGGTGCAGAAACGTATATATACGTAATAGTTAAGCTGGCGAGAATAACTGGGGTAGTCTGACACGAGCAGTCACAACAACGACAAACTGGTTAGAAACTATGACATTACGTGTTTTCCAGTTGTGCCGAGAGCACAGTATAGGATGAAGAAATAGAGAACAAGAGAGAGAGAGAGGCAAAGTGGAGAGTGAACATGTCCGTAGTCCGAATGACACGTTCGCGAGTGAGAAAGGAAAGGAGCCAGAGTTTGTTTTCTTCCTAGAGCAATCTTCGATTGGCTACATAGTAGCAGGGGACCAAAAGTTGCAGCAGGAAGAGAAACGTGAGAGAAAGATTTCTATAGTGCAACTTCACGGTCTAGCCGCACCCCAGCCTTAATCTCAGCTTCTCGTGGCTGTTCCAGCACCACGAGCCAAAGGCGACGAAGAATCGGGCACGGAGAAAACTTGTTCGGATGTCCGAAACTTGGATAACTTGTTCCGCTAAACTTACGCTCACACCCAACGTCACTCGCTCCGTAAAAATAGGGTGAAGGCAACGACGAGAATGATGAAAATAAGGGCCATGTCCTTTCGTTAAGCCTGGTGAACCGTAGCCACCGAAATTCCCCCTTGCTGCTACTGGTCCGAGATCGTAATGCAAAGATCGGGGTGGATACGTCGTCTCAGTCGACAGTCGACGAAGACGAAGATATTACGGGTTACCCGGCAGCAGAGCCAGTCTGTCTTTTCGGGATCATTCCAATTGATACGCCATTAAAAAATGTGTTGGTAAGAAGAGATCGATTTCAGCGGAATTGCTATAACGACAGAGTCTCGATTAATTTTTATTATTTTTTTTTCTTCCTCCTTTCTCTCCCTCGAACCTCCATATTTATTCTATTCCAGCTCACGCAAACCCACTAGCTGTAGGAATATGTATATGACACAGAATCTTTAAGCCAATATCTTTCTCGCAGTATTATCGGGCCGTCAAACATAACGACGGCAATATCAAGATATCTTGCGGATGGAGGCGGATGTGCTGACGATAACGGTTATCCCAGCATATAGGGAGAATCGTGTGTGTGTGTGTGTGTGTGTATATATATATGGAGGCTGACAAGAAGGAAGAAAAATTCAACGAAGCGCGTCATAAAGCCCCGAGTAGTCACAAAGCTCGAGGGCTTCGAAGGAGAATCGTGCGCGTTTGGGCATATTATTGAATCAGTGTCACAATCGTAAATGCTCTTGATTCTTATCGTCCTTTTCCGTTTTTGTTTCTCTTTATTTATCTCATTACCTATACATCTCTTTTCTTCTCTTGCTCCCTGTAAAAAGCTTCTTTCAAACGTATATTACAGATTTTATTCCACTTTTTATACTCCTCCGATTGGTCCTCGGCTCAAAGGATATCCGCACTTTACGCGAGTTATAGCGCTTGGCGAAGCCAAATAAGAAATGCCCCATCAGCGTCGCTGAAAGAAAATGTTCATTGGACACATAAAAATACGATAAATTTACACTTTCCAACATTACAAAGTGCACTTTGATCCATTACATAGCAAGCAAATTACGTGATTTACGGAATCGATTGATGGAATCATCGCTCGGAACGACATTCTACACTTTCTCGATGACGAGATTCGTTACCGAATCTATTTGCGAATAACGTTTCAATCATTCTGCCTCAATACTCAATGCATTTAGAACGTATCGTCGAAAAGGGTCAAACGTTGCGAGAGCTTCAAAAAACTCATACTAACGAGGTTTGTCCTTTCATCTGTATTTATATTACATGCGCTTCATTTTCAACAAAATGTATTTCCTACGAAATACTTGCAGTTTTCGGTCTGTTTAGCATGCAAAATGAATATCAAATGAGACTGAATGGGACTGGCTCATAAAAGCAAACAAGTTGGTATACGATCGTTGTTTGGATCGCTCGGTTATTGTACCTGGAAATTATGTACGGTGATTCAAAATCGTCCTGCATGTCAACCACGTGATTATTAAATTTTTTATCTACTCGGTTGTACACTCTGGATTTGAATATTATATTCAGTCGTAGGGTGGGGGTTAATATTACGAATAACCAAATTGTCGAACAGCTAATAATTCGGAATTTTGGTATTCATAAAATCAAATAAAAGAAAAGTAAGAAAGTCAAAATCAAATTTTTCAAGTGACTAAAAATTCGAAATACAAAATAGCGAACGTCAAAAATGGCGAACGTCAAAACGGCGAGCGCCAAAATAACGAATTCTATTCTATTCTATTCTATTCTATTCTATTCTAGCGTTCGTTATTTTGGCGCTCGCCGTTTTGACGTTCGCCATTTTTGACGTTCGCTATTTTGTATTTCGAATTTTTAGTCACTTGAAAAATTTGATTTTGACTTTCTTACTGTTCTTTTATTTAATTTTATGAATACCAAAATTCCGAATTATTAGCTGTTTGACAATTTGGTTATTCGTAATATTAACCCCCACCCAAATCGACTCGTTCCTCTCATTGAAGCACGAAAAATTGCTGTAAAAATTACGAAGGCAGTCTATTATTTTGTTGAATAATAATAAATGGACCAACCGAAGATTATCGTGTTGTGTTGCATACGGCTGGATAAATCGAAGCATTACTAATCCCTTTTTAACAGTCTCTCTATTATCCCCAACAGCTTAGATTCAGAGTTCCGAGTGTTGGTGAAAATTCAAGTGTATGAGAGAAAAGAAAGGAAGAGCGGAAAATCGGATGATGGAAAGCCGAATCTCCGTCTTGTCGCGAGTTTCGCTGTCCTCTTTGCCAAGTATAGGGATTTCTATTTTCTCTGACTGCAGGATGCTGCAGGTGGATTTAACGTGTCTCCGCGGGAGTGAATTCTTCCCTCTGCTCTCTAGATTCAGCTGAAGATGTTATCCGGATTCTACTTTTAGTCTATCATTTTGACTCGTTGGCTGAAAGTTGCAAGAATGAGCTGCGCTCCGAAAGGTTTCGTTTATGAAGAGTTGAGAATGAAGGATTCGAAGTTCGTTGCCAATTTTACGAGAACTCAACTGCAAGGAGAAGTTTAAGGAGATCCCTTTACAACGATGCACGTCAAAGCCGCCACGTTACCACGTGGAAAACTTTATCGTTCTTCCGCCTCTTTCATCTTTCCTTCGTTCGAGTTAGCATCACGCGAATTTTCAACTCCTCGAATATACAAAAATGTACATATAGTTTCGGGTGTGTATGAGGAAGGCACGTATCTTCGATATGCGCCAAAGAGAAGCTCGGAGGAAAGAGAATCCTCCAGGAGTCCGAACCTTCCGTCATTCTCCTCCACTCAATTTCCACGCTTTTTCCCTTCACTCCTCAGACCCACGGGCGCCTCTATCCCCATGAATTCCAAGTCAACTTTCGTAATTTCCACTACGCGCTCAGAGCGTTACGTTCATAGGGCATCATTCATTCAAACGTCCTCTTTTCAGTGGATAACAAAGGCGACGGTTGAGATTGCGAATCGCGAAACTGACGTGTATTTAATAATTACCAGAATTCCTAAAGCGCGACTGTTTTCCGGTGGTGGAAATTAATCACATGGTCCGTATTCTTTCTGCTTTAACATTAATACGAATTATTTATATTCATTTAATAATTCATTTCGTATGAAAAAAAAACTCACTCTAAGGGAGATGTTTTAATTTTAAAACAATTTTTAAACAACTTCGTCTCAGGGAGATGTTTTAATAAGAATTATTACTTTTCTGTATTTTGTTCTTTCATATTTTCGATACATTTTTTTTCATTCATGCCATTTCACAGTCGGGAGTTTTTTCTTTGGGTTTTTCATCTGTGGGCTTGAAATTTTAGAATTTTTTATTCCTACCAATTATTTTCTTAATATCTTGATATTTAAGACTTGAAAGAGTCGAAGTAGCCCGTTTGCTGATGGGAGACTGGCCAAACATCCTCACCGCTTTTCCGAGCTTTCGTTGGCCCTTGGTGCGCACGGACATGGCACGCTTGAGAAATGAAATGACCCAACTACGTTTCTACGTGCCTAGAATTTTCTCGATATTCCGGTTTTCGAGGAGCAGTGGAACATCTTACATTCCTCTTTTTTCGGAATGGTCTATATCTTCTCTCTCCCCCTCTCCCTTTCTATGAGGTTATATATATATATGTATGCGTATAGATTTCCATGATTCCGAGCCCATTCGTTATCAAGGAAAACTCCACGAAGAGCCGTACCGCAGGCACTATTCATTACAAGGGTATACTCGTCGTTTTTTTTCAATGACGTCTCGTTGGTTCTTTCCTAACGAGCAGCTTCCCTTTTTTCCAGCACTTTGGATATATTCGAGTTGGATGCGATTCGATAAACGAGAAATGAGAGAAATGTATTTGGATCGTTTAAGGTATAACTATCGCAGAATGGGTTGATTTAGGATTTTCTTGAAATTTAGTGTAAATATTCTTGACATTAAAACGAACAACTTTCCTATGAGACGAAACATTTTCTGCCGTCTAGAATTTGAGATATTTCATTTCCAATTTTCTATTTTTCCCATCTAAACGCATGTAAATTGAAGTGACGTTTCGTTAAAAAAGTTGCAAGAAAAAACAAATGAAACGCGACTTCAATTTACATGCGTTTAGATGGGAAAAATATAAAATTGGAAATGAAATATCTCAAATTCTAGACGGCAGAAAATGTTTCGTCTCATAGGAAAGTTGTTCGTTTTAATGTCAAGAATATTTACACTAAATTTCAAGAAAATCCTAAATCAACCCATTCTGCGTTAGTTATACCTTAAGAAAAAAAAGCAGCGTCTCCATTCCACACCAATAAATTGATAAACGAATAATCTTTTTTTTTCTTCGGATTTATCACCAAACGATCGATCGTCGAGATTTTCACGTTGTCATTTAAATTGTTAGAATAAGATAGGAATGTTTAACTTTACATGAATTTTCATCTCATAACTTTTCTGAACTTGAATGGCCATGTTTGTTTTTTATTCGTCATGATTTATGGCGATCAACATGTTGTGGGAATAAAGGAACGAAACTCACCAGCATTTGCTTTTCGTACTCCTCCTCGATCACCGTCCCATTGTAATATCTCTCAGTCGATTTGGTGTCCGGATAATAATAACCTCGTCGGCACACACATCGATAACTTCCACGTCGAAATCCAAGTCCCGTAGTCGCGACGCACTATCGACAAAATAATTGAGAACATAATTGATCGATATCGAGAACAGAAATCATCTGGAAAAAGGTTGGAGCTTCGAAATAATAAAAGTGCTAATTTTGCAGAAAAGGCTTTGAAGATTTTTGAGAATGACCATTGCAGTGTTCATCGCAGTGTAACAGCGCCGCCAGCAATTTTTTTCCTCGAATTCAATCAACTCAGAAGCTTAGACTGTGGCAAAAAAAAAACGAATTTGAATGGCTCACATTCTTCTTTTGCATCGGGTCAATTTTATTTCGGGCGATTCAGGAAAAAGCGATCCAGGCGGTGGAAAATGAACGTATATGATGCTGGCTGAACTCTCGTTTATGTTGTTCGTTCGCTTTGAATATTTAGCTATTACCTTAGGCCCCGATCGTATGGAACACGAATTTTATGTTTCTCTCCCTCTTTCTCCCGTTTTTATCATTCTTTCTGCAACATTTTGCCTTCTATTAGCCTCGTAGTCCAGACTTTCGAATCGAAATATCTCTATCAGTATCGATCACGATGTTTGACGAATTATTCATTGACTTTCCAGCCCGAACCAGCAGTCACTATAAATGTACATATATATGAAAGAAGAATATGCAATATGTGTGCGCGGCTATCGACCTACGTAAAGAGAACATTTTCCTAATATCTCGCTAGAGAGAAAGAGTGGGAGGGAGAGGGAGAGAGAGAGCGCGAGAGAGAGAGAGAGAGAGAGAGAGAGAATGAGGCGAGTGAACTCCCGTCGTCGAGGACGCAAGAGCGAGTGCAACGGTTGTGGGTTATAAGCTGAGCACTACGAGAGGCCCACTACATCGCGCCTCGTAGCATCGATATGTGACCGCGATATCGAAGCCAATTTCGAACCAAGATTGATCCCGATATTGGAGCAATTACGCTGACAACGTTATACATGCCATATATTACGGGAGTGAGTGACAAAACAGAGTAGAATATGAAACAAAATTTGCCTCATCGTTTTTCTTATTTTTGTTACCCGTGATGGTTATTTGCAAATCTTCATAAAAATGAAGATTCGGTTTTGATTGAACGAAACATTTGAATGTCATTTTCATTATTTTCGAGTGGAGACTTTCGTTGAAGCGATTTCGAAAACTGCGAGAACCATTTCGTGCCAACTCTTTTTTTTATGACGAGATGTATTCATTTTTTTTCTTAAGGTATAACTATCGCAGAATGGGTTGATTTAGGATTTTCTTGAAATTTAGGGTAAATATTCTTGACATTAAAACGAACAACTTTCCTATGAGACGAAACATTTTCTGCCGTCTAGAATTTGAGATATTTCATTTCCAATTTTATATTTTTCCCATCTAAACGCATGTAAATTGAAGTGACGTTTCGTTAAAAAAGTTGCAAGAAAAAACAAAAGAAACGCGACTTCAATTAACATGCGTTTAGATGGGAAAAATATAAAATTGGAAATGAAATATCTCAAATTCTAGACGGCAGAAAATGTTTCGTCTCATAGGAAAGTTGTTCGTTTTAATGTCAAGAATATTTACACTAAATTTCAAGAAAATCCTAAATCAACCCATTCTGCGATAGTTATACCTTAAGGAGGTTGGATCACAACGATACAATGTTGCCATGCTAAAACGTGTTAAAAACGTAACAAATTTAAAAAAATAAGAATTTAATAACATTTGGTAAATACATCCTTCGATAATATTTGCAATAATACAAATTTTATTAGATTTTCCCACCACGTATAGCACTCGAGTATAATTGATAAGAAGTTCGATTCAATTCTCAATTATTCGATAATCATGTGGTGAAAAATTCATTTTTCTATACTTGCTGCCGAATAATGTTTTCATCACCAATTTTTAAAAAATTCTGATTATTTTGATTTCGTGATCAAACCTCCTCATAATTAAAAAAATATTGATTAATTTAAAATTTTGGTTAGACTATTTTTTATTACCTCAGTCGTTCGATTTTTGCACTTGTCACTCGCTGCAAAAATGTTCAATTGTGTAGATCCCGCTGGCAGAGGACATTGGTCGATGTCAACTCTCCGAAGATCTATATCGATACCACTTGTCCCTCTGCAACATTGATAGAACCGAATATTAAATAATAAATATCGTCTGCATATGGTTTTAATTATCGATACTTTCGCAAATAACGAAATACATATTTCCCGGAAATGGGAAAACGCTCCGAGAACTAATTCCAACTGATATATATATTTCCAATTTGCATGATGCGGATTGTTGATGGAGAACCGAGAAACGAACGTCAGAGAATTAATCAAAGTGATCGAAGGTTTTTCAATTGTTCGTAGAATTTTCAACACGCGCATCGATATTAGTAATCGTAGTTATAGAATTTTCCATGCACACTCTTTTAGGGTTTTTACAGGTTTCGAGTTTTTCATTTCCACGAATTTGTATTATTCCACACTTTTAATAGGTGAACCCACTTTTTCACACGTGGGTCCCGAACCACGCGCGGAGCACAGAGCGCATCGATGTTATTATTGCGTTTTTTTTTTTTTTTTAATGCTGCTATCCCTCGCACAAGTTTATATCACAATGGGCGTGGGTGCAGAGCCAAAAAACCTGGAGAGCAGCTCTGTGGGAATTAAAAAAGAAGGTTCGGATTTGAAAAACAAAACGAAAACAAAAACATTTCGGATTCGACGCTTGTAACTTTTTTTAAACTCCGTTTGGCAACATGCAAATGGAGCCTCGTACTCGTGAGGGTTCGCAGAAAATGAAAGAGAAATTCTGCGAATAGAAAACTGTCAGTGAAGATAAAATTAACGAGATATATTCCGAGCGTTGTGCAATCCAGTTTAGCTTTTTATTGATAAAGAGCATCGCCCACCTATGAATGGAACGTGTCGATATGATATTGCCTTTTTTTCGCTAAACCCTGCAGCGTCCCGGTTCCGTTGAGTAATTTTATAAAACTCACCAACGATTGAGCTCGCGAACACGTTCAGCATCACATTTTTATCCCGGGGTAGCAACGGAATGGAAAGCCTGTCATCGATCCAATATTTAAACGAATTACATACAAATGTCTTTCGGTCTTTTCCGTCAGCACGAAAAATCCATGGATGCCGAAAAGTCACCCCAACGATCGCACCACCGAAACGAAATTATCAATTTTTTGGTCGTCGTGCAGATTAATCAAAATTGCGAAAAAGCAATGCAATCTCTCCGATGAAAATAAATGCCCGAGATTTTTTTCTTTTTTTGGTATGAAAACTTTTTTCTTTTTTTCACAAAAACTTGTAATATTGTCGTAATAGTTTGATTTTTTTGTTTGAGTTTTACGGTATCTTGACGTTGCGATTCATGGTGTACGACGTTGGTGACCAAAGCGGTTGTTAAGGTATAACTATCGCAGAATGGGTTGATTTAGGATTTTCTTGAAATTTAGTGTAAATATTCTTGACATTAAAACGAACAACTTTCCTATGAGACGAAACATTTTCTGCCGTCTAGAATTTGAGATATTTCATTTCCAATTTTATATTTTTCCCATCTAAACGCATGTAAATTGAAGACGCGTTTCTTTTGTTTTTTCTTGCAACTTTTTTAACGAAACGTCACTTCAATTTACATGCGTTTAGATTGGGAAAAATATAAAATTGGAAATGAAATATCTCAAATTCTAGACGGCAGAAAATGTTTCGTCTCATAGGAAAGTTGTTCGTTTTAATGTCAAGAATATTTACACTAAATTTCAAGAAAATCCTAAATCAACCCATTCTGCGATAGTTATACCTTAAGCGGAGGGAAAAAAGGGGTGGACAGAGTGTTGGTGAAACGTCAGATAAAGTCGCGCGATAATGGGACGTGGCATCTCAAACCCGATGTCTCATGACACATGAGCGATCCGTTGGAAGAATGAAAGCATTTAATCGTGGTAGTTCATTCAAGGTATTAACGATGCCGCGTACTCGGACCTATGACTAATTGGATTGAATGGCATCGAAGCGAGGAGGAGAGTGAACGCGGTCATTAAGCTCAAACCCCCGGATGAGTCCCTGCGGCTAAAGCGATATCTCTAACCAACGAAATCTTCAAACTTCGTAATGTGCCAGAAGGTTTAATCCATACAGATTTGCCGTTCATGAGACAGACTTGTCCAAATCCCTCGGAAGTGATACACGTCCGTCTATTTTGAGGAAGCTTTTTTATCCGAGGCTCTTGAAGCACGCGGTTGTTCATTTTTCATAATCCCAGCAAGCGTGAGATCGAAAGTCAAGACTCTTATTCGAGATGAGGACCGATGGGTAATGGTCGTCTTTATGGAAGAGATAAAATGAAGTGATACGAATTTCTGACTCCAGCGTTTTTCGTGGATCTTACGTTTAAAATATAACTATCGCAGAATGGGTTGATTTAGGATTTTCTTGAAATTTAGTGTAAATATTCTTGACATTAAAACGAACAACTTTCCTATGAGACGAAACATTTTCTGCCGTCTAGAATTTGAGATATTTCATTTCCAATTTTCTAATTTTCCCATCTAAACGCATGTAAATTGAAGTGACGTTTCGTTAAAAAAGTTGCAAGAAAAAACAAAAGAAACGCGACTTCAATTTACATGCGTTTAGATGGGAAAAATATAAAATTGGGAATTAAATATCTCAAATTCTAGACTGCAGAAAATGTTTCGTCTCATAGGAAAGTTGTTCGTTTTAATGTCAAGAATATTTACACTAAATTTCAAGAAAATCCTAAATCAACCCATTCTGCGATAGTTATACCTTAATTGTCATCATTGACTTATTTTATTCATTTAAAATGTTGCTTATCGTGAACAACTATTTATGGCAGTGTAATTTGATAAATGAAGTCAAAATTGAATTACGTCGAGGATCGTTGACTTTGCAATGAAAAATGATTGAATTATTCAAGTGGCATTTTTATAATAATGGGACGTCATTGAATAAAAATGAGTGATTTATGAAAATAATGTAACGGTAATGCTAATAAGATTACAGACGCTTGTGTGGGGATAAAATCTGAGGCTTTCAACACTCGGAACTTAATCGATCAAGTCCCAAAAGAGCCCAAGGGAGAGTTTACGGTGTATATATATTCCCCTTCGCGTCCCATTACCAACAAATAATCTAAAAATAAAGTTTTGCATGGAAAGTATATGAATTGAAGGGAAATGGTACTGCTTCCACAAATAGGACTTATCCGATCTAATCATACATGCTATTGGGGTTGGAACCTCGAGATGTCGGATCATGTTCGTAGGATTCAAACGATAGATAAAAATAAACGTATCAGCTCTGCAAAAGGTTGCAGCTCGCGAACGGGCTTGGAAAAGAAAAATAGAGGGGAGTGAGAATCACATTCTCCTCCACCAATCATAAAAAAAGATTATCATAAATTTATGAATTACGTAAAAACTGAGTGTCGCCAAAATTACATGAGATATTCTCCAAAATAACCAGATTACGAAATTCTCAAGAAATTTATACTTTGTCATTTCGATCCTTGTTATCAATAAGCCTGCCACCGAGTCACAAGAATTTCGGTTTAAAACTTGCAAGAAAATACAAAATAAGCACGATTCCAATTTACACGCGTTTTGATGAGAACAATAAAAATTGCGACATAATTATTTCTAATTTTTGAAATAATTATGTATTTGATTTTTATGTCAAATATAAATTTTTGTTTTCAATTTTTCTTACATACAAAATGGCTTGCCAGCTCAAGTTGATTAAAAAAAACTGGCTACAAATTAATGAAAGAACAACATCCTCTAAATCCATGCAAGATTGTTCAAGGTCATTTGTATTTTTTATATAATAAACAAAATTTCGCAAAAATTTTACGAGCGATTTTTTTGAAAAACTAAATAAAGCTTTTCCGATGTTACATAGAAGTGTATGCAAAGTTTCAAGAGGCTTCACCATTTAGAAATCGAAATATTAAATGTTGAAAATTGCAACTTTTAACACACGCTCTTTATGAGAAACTACTGGAAATTGTAATTTTTATTTTGCGAGCCTAAGTTCATAGAAAAACGTTGTTACAAATTGTCCGAAGAACAACATACTCTAAATCCATGATTGTCCGAGGTAATTTGTATTTTTTATATAATAAACAAAATTTCGCAAAAATTTTACGACCGATTTTTTCGAAAGACTAAATAAAGCTTTTCCGATGTTACACAAAAGTGTGTGCAAAGTTTTAAGAGGCTTCACCATTTAGAAATCGAAATATTAAATGTCGAAAATTGCAACTTTTAAGACACACGCTCTCATGAGAAACTCCTGGAAATTCTGATTTTTATAAATAAATATCTCGACTTCTACACGCTGAAACCTTTTGAAATCTATAAAAATCTATAATTGAAAATGAATGGGAAGGTTTTTGATAACGCTGTACATTCCGAGTTACTGAAAGCAAATCGTTCATGTTTCGGAGAATTTCAGGATATCATTAACCTTCAGAAGGGAACGAATGTGTATACAGTGATAAAAATGATGTTTGTATAATAAGTTTTTAGAGAATGAGCCATTGGCCAGAATGACGCAGGATAATCGACTTTTCATGACGTTGCACACGAGCTGCTATAGAGTGCGGTTTTCCAGTGGAAACTCCGAAATGGCCAAGAGAAAGGAGGATCGGTGGAAGAGGAAGAAAAAATATAAGGAAAAAAATTGAACACGTCGCGAGAAGAGCAGCTCGTCGGATGTTGTGCACCGAAGAGCCTTTTTCATTCGTCGTCTCGTCGCAATTTCGTTACAGCCGTTTTATTTTTTTCCCTCTTCTCGAGGGAGTCCGAAAATGAGAGTAAAAGAGGAAAAACCGAGAGCTCGAGCGGCAGACCAGCTTTTACAAGTTCTTCACGTTTTCCTGACACATTTCCACTTCCGACGACCTCTCGATTTTTTTTTTTTTCCTTTCAATCTAACCTACGAAATACGATGAAGAACAATGATTCGAGTTAATAAATTATTGATTTTACACACGCAAAATATTGTTTGGAAGATTTTTTCTATTAACTCGACAACTTTTCTTGCAGCGCCATGCCAAATAGCTATTCCCTCCGATTTGGTTCAAATTTGGTACAAACCTTCTCGACAATGATACAAACAAGTATGTCGAGGGATTTTTGGCGCATTTTAATGGTTTTCAAGAAATCGAATCAGGAAATTGAATGTTTTTTTTTTTTTTTTTCATTTTTCAAGTTCTGTCAGCTCCGATTTGGCTCAATTTGGTACAGACCTTCTGTCCGATGGTACAAACAAGTGCGCGCCTACGGATGCAAAGCACATCTTAATATTTTCCGACAAAGCGAATTTCGAAATATTCGGAATTTGATAATAATTTTGGTGGAATTTTGGGCAGAATTCGCATCTCCTTTTCGTTGATTGTTCTGCCAATAACATGGTTCACAGACCATTGGCATTACACAAAATGGATCGCGTGGAGGTTGTTGTCTGCTTAGCGTTCCCGACCCTGATACGGGATTTTTTAGTGTACGCACGTGCGTATGTGTGTGAGTGTGTTTTTGTGTGTTTTCATAGAGGTCAAGAAAATAGTATTTTACGCAACAAATAAATAATTGCAACTGAAGCTTCTCGAGGCGTTTCGAGGAACTTGAAACTTTACTCGAACTCGAATAATCGTTTTGAGCTTGTTTCTCATTCGAGCGAATGGTTTCTCTTTCAGAATCGTTGCAGAGTCTTGGAAAAAGAATGTGATGGAAAATGGAAAAAATAAGTCGCAACGCTGCTGAGGAAAGTTTATCCAACACGCGAAATCGTCGTCTCTGCGTCGAAAAAAGTGTTTCCGTTATTTGTAAAAGATGATAAAAATATTTATGCAATGTTTTCCGAGCCACCTTGATCGTAGAATTATTTATTTTCCTATACACGTTTGAAATAGCAGCGAGACACAAATGCGGGAGACGAGGTAGAGATTGTGAAAAGCGAGTCGGAGATTCCGTTTGTGAGGTGGAAATAAAAATTGTTCCCCGAAGGAACGCAGAGAATTTTATGTGTACTTTGCACGCCAACTTTCTGAATAATACCAAACCACGTGGGAGAACGTTTTTACATATGTATACATAAATATACATATGAAACATATACAAGTATAAACATGACAATGTGTTTTCAAATGGACTTTATATCACCGTGGACCAGTTTCCCTGAGTCCCTTACACGCTCTGACCTCCTCAACTGCGTCAAGCTTTTTGCTCCCAACAGGTGTCGTGCTATTTATACGAGCACGCGCGACAAAATTCTCCCAAGCACGCACTCCAATTTCTCTCTCTTTTCATTTTGTAAATCGGTATTCGTACGGCGTGTCATAATGATCTGCTGGAATGATTCTTGTTGCTGCAGCAGTCAACGATGCCGAAACTCGGGGTCAAAATTTTATTTACGGCTCCTTAATCCCTTTTCCAATTAAGTACTGTTGGTTCGAGAATCGGTGTCAAACATTTGATGAAATTCGGTACAGTCGTAGATTGTAATTAGAAAAGCATCGAGTTGAAATTTCAAGAGGCTACAGAGAACCAGAAAAAAGATATTCGCATTAGTAGCAAAAGTATCCTACAAAAAAATGTCATGAGTTCGTCATTAAACTGTCTGTTCCACCACCACCAGGGCCAAAATAATATCCCATAAATTCAAGTCTTATAAGAAACCTCATTTTTCATTGTAAAATACAACGAAATATATGAAATCGATGTGAAGTTCATGAAATTACCAATGCGAATATTTTTTTTCTAGTTCTCTGTAGCCTCTTGAAAATTTGACTGGATCTTTTTCTTTGCATAATCTACTACTCGTACGAAATTTGATGAAACTATCAACGCTAATTCTAAGACCGAGAGTGCTACCTTCATGCGGCGCTGACGAACGTAACAGCAACCTATAAATCATTCCTCTGAGATACACGTGACACGAAAAAGCTTTGGAACCGGACTTGGTGTGAGGATCGCCAAAGGTGACTGGGCCATAGCGATCGTTACGAGGATTTCTGACGCGGAAATGATATGCTTTCTATATAGGGACACGAAGGGGAGAAGGGTCCTGGAGCGAGTCAGGGACAAAAAGTGGTGGAAAAGAGATTTGCCCTTGGTCTGACATCCCCTTTAACAACGAATGTATATTATGCCGAATTATATTGTACCTCCAGGCACAATAGTAGTATAAATATTACAAGAGGATGCTTTCGGACAAGAAGGACGAGGAACTCGAGCGCGATAAGAAATACGAGTTTAGAGTGTGTGGCCATCAAGTATTGGCCTTTTCAGATTGAATGACTCTCTTTGCACGCGAGTGTCCTCAGGCAGGACACATAAAGTCCTTTATAAGTTTTCCTCATCTCGATCTTTTGCTCCTTGGGCTTCCATACACTGCTGTTTTTCACGATTCCTATTAATTTTATGACATTTTCCTGTCAGTTCGTTTATCTCGAGACCATTTACTGACTTTTACAGCTCAAAGGAAACCGTCGAATTAATCTCGTTGCAAATTCTCAACACGCAACCGTTGTTCACAATCTCACGTTCTGGTCGAATGAATAAAATGCTCTTTCCGCGAATGGCTTTTAGCTTGCTCGGTGTTTGTCACTGTTTGGTATCAAGCGGATCCAATATAGTCGTGGAATATGAATATGCATATCAACTGAACGCCGACCTCGCGATATTAAAATGAAAGTCCCTCCCATATACCACTTGGAATATTTTTTTCATTTTTTTTTCTTTTCTTTTTTTTTTTTTAATTTCACGCTCTTCGTCTTGAAGTAAAAGTTATTCCGTGCGAAAGCAAAATTCCGGTAGAACTTGCTCGCCTCTTACTTTCTCGACATCTCCCTCCTGTTATCCCGTCGGTTTCAATCTCCGGTCTTGTTTCATGTGAAAACAATGGTGAAATCCCAAGACTTGATTATTTATTTCCTGTCCTTGTCTTTCTCTTGTCCTCTCTCCTTCTCCCTCCTTCTGGCGCTCATTCTTCTACGTTGAAGAGCATAACGGATAAGTGGGTATCCGAAAATATTATCCCCGAAGAAGAGAGAAAGAAAAACTGACAATTAAATGAGTCTCAACTGATTCATGTTCTTGGAAATTTCATCACATTTCTTTTCGTTATTCCTGCGTTCTGCATTAAATGGAAAGCAAAATAAGTCTGTAACGTTGCCACGCGTTTAACAATTCTTGAAAAATTGTAAAAAGGGCAAAAACAAGGAAAATAATGTTGAAAATAGTGAAACTAAAAGAGTCACAAGCGAGGAGTTCGCCCCCCTCGTTTTCCCACGATTTTTCTTTCCTGGCTCGTATTTTTTGCACATATGCAAATAAAAGTGGCTCGTCGCGTGAAACGTGAGAGAAAAAACAGTGGAACGAGTAGTCCTGAGATTCTACAGTCTGAATTCCTATTGGTTGGATCTTTTTCTAACCAACGTGGAAAATTACATAAAATGGGAGAAGGGGGCGAGAGAAATAAAAAAACGGAGAGAGGAAATATCTTCTTTTCCGGTATAGTTCCCGGTGCCGGAGATCGAGGTGGAAAGGGGTACAACGAATAGAAAAAAAAACTAGAGGGTGTGCACGATGCTCCATCACTTTTTGTTCGTCAAGATTTTCTTGGCAAGTGTACTCGTGGCAACTGTCGCGAACCAACTCCTGCAAATCTCTCGCTCCCCCAAAACAACGCAGTTGGAAAACTTTAACGGACACCGCAGCAAAGTCCGAGAAATGAGAAACGAAAAAGCAGGCGAGGCGCTTCTTTTGCTATTTTTTTTTTGTTCTTTTTTTTGNTTTTTTTTTTTTTTTGTTACGTTAATCTTTATTTGATTTATACAGATACATTTGTATATTCCTTGGATAAGTTATCGCATCGAAAACTCGGTAGCGAATGGCCAAAAACACGGCTCGTGAAGAAAATGGCTGAAAAGAGAGGAGTAGTAAAGAAAACGATCCCTCCAGTATTCAAAGAGTCCCTCGGGAGTGTAGCAAGGAAAAAACTAAATGCTGATGCCTCAACTCACGTTTTCGCAATGCTTCAACTTAGATTCTCTCCTTTTTTGCGCTCCTCACTCCCTTCGTTCCGTTTTCCAGATCTCTTGCGATCTACAGTCTTTTCCGAATCAACGAGTCTCTCGTGTTTTATGGATGAAAATAAAGCAGACGTACTCCCGATAAATTTCGCCATTCGTGCTACTTGACTTTATCTTTATTTTTTATTTGCCCAGGCATTATCATTTTCTTTACGTTTTTTACTTCTCATTATCTTTCAAATCTAATGAACACATTCTTTCAAATTCTTGTACGTTTACGCTCGCCCGTTTTCACGATCGAGCCCATCCCGTCGCTTCAGTCTCCAGCTTTTTCTCCCAACTCACCGTCAATCAGATTGTTCTCATGATACTTCCGGAGACATTGCCCATGGCCACGCTGTCCTTATGTGGTATTTGCACGAGGACGATGGAAAACAGAGAAAAAACCCGAGTAGGAAGTCACGAAAACCAAGCAAGCAAGTGCCGACCTCGCCTGAGCAAGTTTCCAATCGTTTCGTTATTCAAATTTCAATAATTTCTGAATATACGATCAAGGAAATTTGTGCATTTTTTTTTTTTCGGGAATATATTTTCTGGCATCTTTGACGTCGATGGGATAAAGGAGTGCGGAGGAGTCTGTCAGGATTTTGTAAACAGTCTACTATAAAATACTACACAATATATTGTATTACTATATAATGGAAGCTTTACTTCCAGCCGGAGCTCATATCCGTTTTGCAGTTGAAATTCCACAAGCGTAAAGTATTTACGGAACAAAAAATCCTTTGCCGAAACCTCTGTTCGAAATCCAATATACTACAGCTCGAGGCGACATAAAAATTCTAAAGAATTATAAAAAAGTGTTGCTGGAATATCAATGTCAACATAATATGTTGGAAAGGAATTTTGATGAAATGGAAATTTGATTGAGGATGCATAACTTGGCGAAGAATCCGAGGGCTTGTCACGATGAAAAATAAAAGTGCGTCAAATAATTTTTTTTACGCTCTGTTTCTCGTCCATTTGAGAATTTAATTGAATATCCTTGGACATGAATTTGGCGAAACTGAAAAACCATTACGCGATCTTGAAACGGATCCTGCAACAAATTTTCGTGGGGTGGCTCGATGATTGATGGAGGTTGTAATATTTTTCTTGTTTTTCAGAGTCTAACTCTGTTTAAATGAAGACGTCCTCGGTTTGGGGCGTACATTTTTATATACCGTACTGTCATGAGTATGAAACGATGTAGGTCGACATCGACTCGACATGATTAAGATGAATGTGGATATATATGTATACATCCGGAAACGCTTGGAGCATATACCTACAGAGATAGGGTCCTGTGAACGAGGACGACTAGTCCTGCGGTTATTCTCGGAGGAGTTGTAGTCCTGGAACGGCGGTCACATCTTACATGACGGTAGCCAAAAGCTCTCGCTCTTGAAGGGAGTTTCGCTGCAGTGCCATTCGTACAGCTCGTTTCTACGCTGACAATGCCATTTCTCGACGGTCTCGCACTATTTTTCGCTTCTCTTTCTGCTCTCTGCTGTGCCTGTCTCTCTTCATCTTCCTGCCCAAAGGATCACGCGGGTAAATACATAACGAAGAGGAGAAGAGCAAGAGGGAGTTGACAAGCTTTTGGTCTGTATTTCTCGAGTCTTGAGCGTCTCTACTAAACAAGCGAAGGACGCCTTTTCCTTGTGTACTTGCTCGTGTCTCAAATATAAAGTCGTATACGACGCCGAGGAAGGAGATAAATGGAAGCAAGCGAGAGAGGCCCCAAGATTGAGAAAGGGTGATGAACAAAGAGCAAACGTTGGAGCAGAAAGCTTGTGAGGAAACGCTCTCTCGCACTTCCGCCTCCTTGCTGCTTCGGCCTCGCTGCTGACACGGCCCGGACAAATGCCTTACTCTTCTTTTTATGTTCCCACCTCGAACCACCTCACGACAAATTAGTTGGGTTAAATATGGACCGAAATATGTTCGACAATGACGGAATAATCCTCTGCAAGCCGCAAACACTTACTTTCACTTCGCTTTGTAAGCGTTCCTACTCCTATATATATATTATGGACGAAGGACGATTTCCTGCAAGTTCAATTCCGAGCCATACACTATTTTGATAAAATACTTCATGAGAAACGGCAGCTATGACAATTTTAATTATCCCTCAAGTCGCTAAGACTGCGTAATTATATTCCCATAATCGCACATAATTTATCATTGGAGCATGAAATATTGTAGAAATTTTATTCGAAAAGTAAATTTTTGTCATTCCAATTTTTAATTTTGCTCTGTTGGAAACAAAAAATACGGAAATTTCGAAATTTTATTCAAAAAGATTTACTTTATCGCGTTCAACAAAGTTTCGACGTTTTTGAAAAGAAAAAAAAATGATTGCCAGTGTGTGCGTTCAAGGAATCGATTCCATTTATTATTTTCTTCGTAAAACAATTTTCGACGCGTCCCGAGAGTCGTGTGAATAACGAAGGAATGTCATTAAGTATCGCAGTGCCGAGTGTCACTTTCATAAGGGAAGAGGAACGAAAAAAATGTAATAAATTAATATTAGCTTCTGAATTGTACAGGCGAATAAATTCGCCTCAAGTTACCGTTCTTTTCAGTCACAGTTACATTCCCAACGAAGCTGCGACTGCAAATTCGTTGGAGCTAATTTATCGCCTTGACCCTCCGGTCTCATTTCCACGCGCTAATATTCTGTCCATCGAGGAAACTCCCCAGGGTAACTCCGTAACTCTTCTCCTATAAGCTGATCAAGCCGGAAGATTGAAAATTATCCCGGCTTCGTCCGACAAGGCTACACACATTTCTTTTCGACCCATTTTGTTTCCTCTTGGCGATGAAAAAAATTTCAGTCTTAAAAAAAAAAACGCTGCAAATTGTTTCCTCAAGATGCTCAAAATTTCTTCTATAAGGAACTGTATTTTCCATCTTGACATTCTCATAGAGGAAGCTTTGAGGATCGTGCATCCGGAGCATCTTGATGAAGCAATTTGCAAATTTCAATTCGCAGCGTTTTCTGTATTTGCATTTAAATTATATAATTTCGACCATTTTCCTAGAAAGTAAATCGGAAATACACACTCCGACATAATATACCAACATTTGCAAGAATTTAAGTAGTTAAACCATTTTTGAAAAACTGAGATTTTCGCAAAATTCAAAAACCTATAAAATTTAAAAACCGATTTTCCCGACAATCTAAAAGATAATCGGATCTCATTATTAGCCTCGCTTTTCAATTCTTATTTTTATTTTTGCAATGTCCAGCACTAATTCCTCGAGTCCAATGCACGCGGCAGCCATTTTTCGAATATCGGAAGAATCACAGCAGTGCGGGAAGAGAACTGAAAAAGAATGATGCAGCCAAGGCAATCAGGAATAGCCCGCAGGAATATATCTTGGCGATTGATCGATAACGTGAAGCTCGATTTTCAATCCACGGAGTTATAACGGACGCGAATCAATACTCGACTGATTTCTTTCCGAGCTTTTGAAACGTCATGTACCCAAGTAAATTATCGGACTCAAAAAATGCAGAATTGACGTCTCATCGTATCGTGGAAAACTGAAAGGAATGAAAAAGGAAAAAAAAACGAAAGGATACAGGAACCTTGAGCGCTTTCACAAGAGACAAGATTCTTCCGTCTGTAGAGGGAAAGAAGATCAGGCTCGAGAACAAGATCATAAATGTTTCAATAGCACAACAAATTCGGAGCAAGTCGCGGAACTCGCAACATTGAGAAATAAAAAAAAAGCAGATTAACCTTTCAACAATCGCTGAGACGTTGTTAACTGGAATTGGGTATAAAGGAGCGAACGAAATGATACTCGAATATAGAAAAGCTTCGGTGAAGCGCTCCATTTCCATACAGAAACGTTAGAGCACATAAAGATGGTGATCTTCTCATCTGGAAGCTACTTTTGTTCGATGTTTCTTAGCAAAGTAAGGAAAGAGCGCGTGAGAGAGGGAGAAAAGAATCGGCGTACCTTGACAATATCGAAATTCTGTGAAATATTCTTATCTTGAGGGAAATATTTTCATAAAGTTGAGGAATAATGTCAAACTTTAATGTCTATAAGGTTGAAGGTGACTGTGCGTTGGATCCTTTCACCGCGAGGTCTCGATATAATAAAATAACGTCATCAAAGATCAACTCGCTCGTTCAAAAGTTCCCCAAGCTCCCGTTATTCAATGACTAATTTCCATTTATTTATTTTTTCCTGCAAACTTTTTATTCTTTCCAGCAAAATAATGAACCAAGCTATTTTTTTATTCGAATTTTTTTCAACTAAACACGACACACGTGTACGTAAAAGACGCTGGCAAAAAACTCAGTCAGTGCCTTTCGCACCGGTATTCAAATGTGAAGCAAGTTGTGATTAAACTTTTTGTAATGAACAAGATGGCCGTTGGGGAGCTTCGAAATTGCGGTCCGAACCGAATGGTTGAGGGAGGACAGTTGAATGGGGAAGAAGGAAAAAAATACGCAGACGGAAATACGAGCAAGTTTTAAACTGGGCAACTTCTTAGAGAAATTCAAAAAGTCCACGACACTGTGGGATGATTTCCATTTTTTCATCAGTAAAGTTTTTTTCTCTTGTCCGTAATATCTCATTTGCTCTGGAAACTTGCTACGTATGCATATTCGATCGTGTACCGCGAGTATTCCATCGAATACTCAATTTCCCCGAGGGACTAGGAAAGGTTCAATAAAATGAGGCTGAAATCGATTATACCGAATTGATCGAGCTAGAAATCTTTTATTAAATATTCAATTAAATGCCGTAAGAGCTCCTGCACACGATAAAGAATGAAAAACGAAATTAACCAAGTTGGGAAAAAGAAAAAATGAATGTGATCAAGTGCACGTCCGCGATCGTCGATGAAACGCGAAAAGAAAAAGCAAATGACAGGGAGCAAGCCCGAAAGAAAGTAAAAGGGAGAGAATAATGGCAGAAAAACTAACTGGAGGGTGAACAGGTGCAGCGATGAATATAAAGCCAAGCAGCAGGGACATTACGAAAATCGTATTAAATATACAGAGACGAAAAAAACCTGTTATTAGATAAATCGTAAAATAAACAATCGAGCCAGAATCCAGAGATCCAAAAAGCGTAACGCGAATCAGTGTGGGACAATTTGATTAAGGTATAACTATCGCAGAATGGGTTGATTTAGGATTTTCTTGAAATTTAGTGTAAATATTCTTGACATTAAAACGAACAACTTTCCTATGAGACGAAAAATTTTCTGCCGTCTAGCATTTGAGATATTTCATTTCCAATTTTATATTTTTCCAATTTAAACGCATGTAAATTGAAGTCGCGTTTCTTTTGTTTTTTCTTGCAACTTTTTTAACGAAACGTCACTCCAATTTACATGCGTTTAGATGGGAAAAATATAAAATTGGAAATGAAATATCTCAAATTCTAGACGGCAGAAAATGTTTCGTCTCATAGGAAAGTTGTTCGTTTTAATGTCAAGAATATTTACACTAAATTTCAAGAAAATCCTAAATTAACCCATTCTGCGATAGTTATACCTTAAGCAGAAAATAAATGTACGTATAAACTTTCGATAGACTTTAGAATGATATTCGGGCGAATCCAAGGAGAAGCTGAATCCGTTTGAAAAGATTGAGAGAATCGAACAAAGATGTAAAAAAAAGTTGCATCGTAAAGAAATCATCAACGTGATGAATTCAATTCAATTTTATAAACATCGATATTTATTTACATTTATGTTCTCAAGACGATTCAGGACGAAATTATACGATTCGTTTTACAAAGATGTTTCGGTAGTTCTGGCTGATGATAAATCTTCGAGTCTCTACAGATTCTGCGCGTCATTTCCAGCTGCTGTTTCCGATACGAGGAGAAAAAAAAACCGGTAATTGCAAATCCGATAAAGCCTGCGCAGCCTTATACTTGGTATCGCCGACGTCGTCGTCGTCGTCGTTCGCGACAAAGCTTTGTTTCAATACACACTATGTATAAATATATATTTTCTTGTATAGCAAGTAAGGACTCTGACGTCTTCAGATGACTCTGCAATTTCGGGTCGTGTACGTCGGAACGTACACTCTGGCATTTCCAAATGTACCAGCCACGACTTAATTTACAGCACACATAGAAATGGCAACTTTAATTCTCGTTTTCATGATTGAAGCATATTCCGTCCAACTGCCATCAAACTCTTTTTACCGGGCTCGATTCTCCGTAAGAAAATTTTAATATTTCATCGGAGCATCTTAAAAATAAATCCCCAACGCTGGAGCGTTCGGCGACAAAAAAATATCATAAAAATTGAATTCTCGTTTCTATACAACGGAATTTTCTGATGTTATTAATGAATCACGGTTCGATGACTCAATGGAAATGAGATTTTGAAAAAACAGCTTTTTTCATTTTTTTATTGTCTCTGGTCGTTTTATCATGCATGCAGTAATTTGTTACGAACGTTGCGATTGTTTGCTGTAATTGTTTTCACACGATACAAATAAATTGTGTCCGAAAATTGGATTCGTTGTGTCGCTTGTGTTCCCGTAACGAACAGGGCTGCGGTACTTACTTGAAAAAATATGTGTCGTTCACGTAACCAAAGAAAGGAACGGTGTACGTGAGCATCCAGATATTTCCACCGCCACAATCATAGTACGGTTTTGACCAACGTCCATCTTCATATTTGACGGTCAATATTTCATCCTGGATTCGATTGCTGTGAGCACTCTCGTTGTGGGTGTACGTGTGATAGCCTGTAAAACGATAACCATCGATCGAACATTTCAGTGCCACGTTAAATTCTGTTCTGGTACGTTGAAAGGAAAATAAAAAAATAAAAATGTTCAAAAATCTCGTGAAAAATGTACGAATTTGGACAACTCAATATTTTGGCATTTCATTGAAAATTACTCAGTTATCTCGTGATTTCCATTCACAAAACGATTGTTATAAAATTTAAGGCAATTCTTGATTATTTTATGAGGGCTGCGATTCTTGTTCAACGGTACTATACGAAATGTTGCATTTATGGAAATCAATCGAAATTTGACATATTCGTCGGTATTGAATTATTTTTGAAAAATTTGCAATAGCAATTTGATGTTTTAATAATATTTCGAGATTGGTTACAATTATAACACGTCTGACGCACGATCGCGTCTGGAAGTCGACGTGGACAAGACATTTTGTGGAATCAAAGCGACGTTCGTGGAGGAAACTTATAAATGAACAGCCTGCCACAATGGAGCGAATAGCAGGAACAAGAGGGAGAGTGAGAGAGAGAGAGAAAGGGCAAAAGCTCGGAAGCTGGATCGATGAGATAATTTATTTAGGTGACGTATAATGCAACCGCAGCCAAAAGTAGCAGCTGAGAATCGCCAGGACGTCACCCAAACTTTTCCTGGGCTCTGCGGAAATGGTTTTCAGCGGATTGCACGAGAAATAAAGCTCGAGATATACACATACAGTATTATCATTTCTGACATGGGATTATGAATTCTAGAATATTTGCGTACCAAGACGTCACGATATTCTGGTAATATATTATCCAAAACTTTTGAGGTATCCTTCGAAATATTTTTTATTTACTTAACGTGCACTTAACAATTTTTTTTGCCATGTTGGGCTCCAGTAAAAACATTTCGAAAGTCTCGGTAAGGGAATAAGAATAATTGACAAAAGTTGTTGCAACTGACAGAATGAATAATTTCACTGTTTCGATCACAAAATCCTATACGATTCTGTTTCCGTCAGTTTCTGCTTCGAAATCCGGCGAAAAATGGCTGAAAAGCACCAGGAAACGTCCACATTTTTAAATACACATTTTCTAGCAACTTTGATTGTCTGTTTTAATTTTTCTTTGATTAGGAATTTATAACGAATACGCTCTATACGTTTATAACTCAGAGCAGGTGACTCGTTCTATCGTTCGGTCGAGTCCAATATTTCTTTCCATCAACCGTGAATATTCACGTTAGTGAAGGAATTAATTGCACAGTTACGAGTGTCAATAGAATTTCGCAAGTTACCAGGAGGGAATGAATGAGGAAATGAATTAAAAAACATGGTATATTTATTATAAAGAAAAATGTTGAATCAGAGATTTGCAAAGATTTCTGGCTTCGAAGTAAAATGGGCAACTAGATTTACGGGGGGTTTCAGTAATTAATATTTATGTCGATAACGTAATCCTGGGTATCAGGATCCGAAAATTCTAAACACGTTCGACGAGGGTGAGGAAGAGACGAATCTGAAAACGATAAATTCCACTTGACCATCGGATCTGTAGAGATGCGATTTTATTGACATGAATTGACGAAGCAACGACGCGTGCCCTCGAATACCAATTGTCACCAAGAGTATGAAGCTATCGAGATGAAATGCCAAAATGGCCGAGGACAATGGTCAGCATCGACTATCGACGATCAAGTCGTCGAAATGCTTTGTGCACCGGAATATTTCGACTTTAATCCTTTCCGATGAAAATCCACTTCACAGCCAAATACAATGCCAATCATGATTTTCAAGTGCCCATTTTTGTTGGAAGCATTGTCGCTCCAAAATCAAATTATTCGTAGCGAGAGGTCTGCAGGTTCGAACAGCCGTTGGAGACAGACGTGTCTACGAAACGTAACGATGTAGTGATAACACTGAGTGCGTGATACACCTTTTTTATTATTTTTAAATACACGATTTATTTGAAAAAAAAAAAAAGCAAATAAACCGTTTTCTTTACAGCAAATAAAATTTTATTTAAGTTGAGGCATATCAATCGAAAACGAATGAAATAAAATTGTTTATTTATGGAAAATAAACCTCGTTATTTGAAAAGAAGAAATATTTCTTGGCATTCAATAAATAATTATTGAATTCAAAGAAATTTATCGTAAATATACTCCTTTATTAATTTCTAATAAAAGATTTTTCTGGGTGTAATGTGAATCGTCATTTCCACATGCTGATTCCCCATAAGTTGAGTAACGAACCAACATTTTTCAACACAAACAACAGTAAGCGAAATTACTGCCCATTCGATTGATTCACAAAACCATAAAATAGCAATGGAAGAAGCGCGACTAGAGCGCGACTACCACGAAAACAGAAAAATGAGGACCCAAAAAATGGACCACAATCTACAAATTAAATATGGTAAAAAAACGCACCTTAAGACAATCAAGCCAAAGCTCAACCGTAGCGAGAGAAAATTTAGACTAATGGCTATTAAAAATCTAAGAGTTCTAAATTGAATTTTCTTGTGATACATGCCCACAAATTCGAATCATCATAAACCTCTGGAGTGTTACGAAATATATGAAATAAACAATATTGATATTTAAGGGACACCGCCTATTGAATTATTGACATTAAATCCTCGAATACAAAATGAAAAGCTCGATACATCGATGAGCGCAATTAAATCAATAAAATTTCAACGAATAAAAAGCTTGCGTAACGATTCAAAATTTTGTTAACGTTGAGCAGGAGAAGGCTGTTGTCTTGTTCTCCTAGAGGCTGATTTCTCCAGGATTGTTATTATGAACTGGTGAAAACTTGAAAAGATCCGATTGGCCTCGGCGATTTCCATCCAAAAGCCTGGATTTCGTGGCCAATTTCTTGTTCCATAAGGCCGCGAAAAAGTGGCCTACTGGGAAATAAGAAAATAACGTGGCAAAGTATAACGAGAGGTTGTGAAAATTGCATCTCGTTGTACTGAGCCAAGAGGGAAAAACGCTTTTGAAAAGCAAGGGAAAAAGGAGGAGGAAGCAGGCTAATGGTGAATGTTCGTTATCTCGTAAAATGCAAATCACAAACTTGAAACCTTCTTATTTAGTTTATTTTGTATTAACGCAAAATTTTCAATAATTATTTCGAATATTTTGGGTATTCTTTGATTGGTTGAAGCTGCATTAACAAACCCAATTTCAGCCATTGCTCGAACGTAGGGGGTCAATTTGACCCTCAGTGTACTCCATCGGCCTTCGATCGGCTGCTATTCGTTCGCATTGCATTTTAAAAAATCACGAGTACGCTGCAATAAATATTCTTGGATACATGTGCATGCCAAAAAAGTTGCAATATCAGATTCGATCCTTTAAGAAAGTGATTTAAATTTTTGAAATTTTGAAAAGCCAAATCCCTGAATGAATTTGTATTTGTGAAATTTTATTGGTACACGGAGAGAAATGCGGGGAAATTTATATCACAAATTACTATGCTCCATAGTTTTCTGGTGACAGTTTCGTCCCTCTGAGAAATTTGAGCAAAAACATAGTAATTTTTCATCTAAAATTGGGCAAAAAATGTCAATTTTCCGCTTTTTCCGATAGAATTTTAATAAAAATTACTACGTTTTTGCTAAAATTTATCAGAGGGACGATACTGTCACCAGAAAACTATGGTGGCATAGTAATATGTGATATAAATTTCCCCGCATTTCTCTCCGTGTATTGGGGAGAAAAAGGACAGAAAAAAAAATACACGATATCAAGTTTTGTCATGAAACGGGCAAATAAATAAATTCAGTAGTAAAATCTACCACGTGAATTTTGCAATATTCATGTATTGTTTATTTTGTGAACGTTTTATTGCCTCGAAGCACCAGTGGCTACCGGATACTGTATAAATAGTCAAATGCGTGTTCTGGAAATAAAAAAATGTTGCACTTCCGGTCATGGAGTGGCTCATGTCTCTGATAGAGTTTCAACGTTTATTTTTTGTTTTTCTTTCGTACTTCAACATCTTTGCCCGAGCTCTGTATCCGGGTGTTGGCTCAGCACTATAAAATTGTCCAACGTGGCCATAAAATAGATCGATAAAAATCTTTTGTAAATATTCCCCATCCGTGGGTTCACATGAATTTTTATATAAGGCATTTCCAGATGGAAATGAATTGCTAGTGATTTCCATTAATTTAAATTAGGTCAACTAATGATTCATAATTTGTTTCGAAACAAATTCCTTGGAACGAAAAAATTGGACTGACTATGCGGAAATCGATTTGATGGCAAACGTTGAAAATAAGAAAAAATAATGGATTTAGTCTCTTGCATAAAATATAATAAATAAAAAGTTCATAGCAATCAGAGAGGGTGAGTGTTTTGCTACGAAACGTTTTAACATGAAATGTCTCATACATATTAAAATTTGTGTTAGTATGTAGTGCATGATATGGACATTTTCCACATGAGTTTTGTGTATGTAAATGTACACGTGGCCTAGTCGAGATCACGAACTTTGTTTTAGTGGGTTTTTTAGAGTGAAATTCGTTCTCGTGGTCGTCGAGTGAGACGAGGGAAATGTCAGAGTGAAAATACCCACGCCTTGTCGCCCCTGTTCCGTTAGTTTTTTTATCCACCCTCGACCAGAATCCCACGGCATTTTGAAACTCCACATGACGCGCATCTTCACTATCGTGTTGTCTTGAAGTTGTCCCTGATCGCTTCAGGGCCAAGGAAAAAGTGTCCGAACGCATGAACGATACGAAAAAAAAATGATAAATAAGGGACGAAACGAAAATTGACATCTGGTGGCGATAATAACAAAAATTTGAAATATTTATTTGGAAAAATATCCCGATCAATATTTTCGATACGATCATCTTGTGAGGCTTCGTTTTTCATCGAAAATGAATCGTTCCTCATAAAACAATAAATTAATAAGACAACATTTTTTTTTTTAGATGCACTGGAAATAAAATTTTGTTTAAAATCGTCGATATTTTGTTAAACACGGTCAACTAAATATTTTTCGATGATTTCAAAATTTTCGTTATTTTGGCAGAATATTTTGTTTCTAATGGAATTGTCAGCAAAATTTACGATTGGAACGACAAAAATTAGCTTCCGAAGAGACTTTACAGAATATTTCTTGCTGCGATGACACAATTTTTGGGATTATTCAAACAAAACGTTTAGTCGAACGTATCGAACAAAATATCGATCTTTTCCAACAAAATTTTGTTTTCAGTGTGCACAGCCGAATGAAGCGATAAATGCTTCGAAAATAGTAGCTTAAGGAAGCGAGGGATATAAACGTGAGTGCAGGGAAAGTGGCAAGTACGAGTTGCCGGAAACTGGGCAGGGCCGTGATGAAACTGGTGCGTCGAGGCTTTGTTGCGTCTAATGAGAGAATAAAAGGATACTTTTGCCCAGTTGTTGGTTCGGTTGTTTGGAACGGACGACGTACTGAGAGGATCGATGGTAAACGCAAGACCCTAATATCGAAGCTTCCAAAATACGAGGGAGACTGGAAAAGAGATGGCGAGGGAACGAGAGAGAGAGAGAGACTAAGAGAAAACAGGCCGTGCGATGCCTACACACGCAACACCCACATGACGATTTTCCACGAGAGTTTCATGGCCTCGTACATGCTCGGATGAAAATTTACGAGGTCGCTTTATCAGAGTTTCCACCCGTCGACGCTACCCAAAGAGACGAAATAAGAAAGAGTGTGAGAGAGATGAAAACACAGATAACAAAAAAACAGAGAGAAAGCACGATCAAGGTAAAGCAGAAGAGACAGAGAAAGAAATGTCAGATGAAGAAAAAGTACATGTGAATACTCAAAGAGAATCACGTTTCCGCTCGCGGAACTCTTTTCACTGCCGCTCTTTCTATTTTCGTTGCCACACTATTTCTCGTTTCTGTAAGCCATCCTCTTTCTTCTTCTATCTTTCTCGTCGATCCCAATATTCCCCTGCTATTGGAAAACTACGTACGCGAGTATAAGATGTGAGAATGGAATGGACCTTATTAGGTACACACATCGATCAAGCAGCTCAGAGAATCGATCCCAGTCATCTCATGATCGTAAACGATCCGATCGTCCTTTCCTCTTTTCAACCGTTAACACTTTTTTGCAATTAATTCTCGAAAATTGACAGGCTTTTCGATTCGTCCTCGAACCTCAAGTTCGTTCAATTTTTATACATTCTTCTGGTTTTTTGTGCAATGAATTTCAAATCTATCAGCTAATTAGTTATTGAGTTATCGTGTTTATTAAAAAAAACATATTTCAAGCCGTTCATTATTTTTTGCTTTCTTGAAACAAGTTCCTAAACGATTGACGCAAGGATGTGTACAGAATTGCGAAAGAAAGGAGAAAAAGTAAACGAAACTGCCTCAATTGGGTATTGTTTCGTATATTTGGTGACGGAATTAATTGGGATAATCGAATGGCAAATTACACGCTGTTGTAACATCGCCAAGGATTTAATTGATCATGAAAATATTTGACAGAATAGCTCATGTGAAATGCAAGGGATGTTGGTGGTCCGAAAAACTGTCGATGACAGCGAATCAATTCCGGTCGAAGGATCTTTCCGCAACTAGTGACCTCCCTTATTCAGTCGTGACACAGGCGACCGCTAACGATGCTGTTAAAAATAACAAAATAGGGAATGAAATAACAAGTTTTTCATGCCTGTCACTCGTGCTTCTTCTTGAAAGGCACATTTGCATGGAACAAGTCACGTTTGACAGCCGCGCGCACTGCGGACGACGAAAAGACTCGTTGATGTGAAAAAAGGATCGTAAGAAAAGAATTTAGCGTTTCTATCGAGCTTTGAACATAAAATAAAAGATATCTTCACAGGTCATTGGATTTTTCCATTTAAAAACACAAACACACGTACGCACACACAAAAATAATACCGGAAAGAAATCTATTCTCAAAGCAATTTAAATGACGAAAATAGAAAATACATTTCCCTCGAAAAAAATGGAATAATTTGTTTCAACCCTCGAGTCATTTTTGTAGCTCCATAACTTTTTTATATGCTTCCGTATTTTTTTGATGAATGTGCTGTTTTCTCATCAAACTGCAAAAGCTTTGGATCATCGACGAAAAAATATTGTCTCCATTTTATTGCACCATAACAGGCGTCAATTTATGGGGGAAAAGTTAGAGACAGGCTCGAACGTACGCTGAAGCGGGTTCAATATTTTCTGTTTCGATTAAAACACACACGTCGTTCGCCTTAGCTCAAGGGGAAAATATCGATACGGTTTTTATGATCCTGCCTATGAATTAGCACAAACTGAATGTTATATACAGCCCCCATATGTGGTATCGAGGTTTCGAAATGCTTGAGCTACTTCACAAAGTTTTCACAAAAAAAATTGTGAAAATGTTACTTCGCAAAGGGTCTCCGTACAAACACTCGTACAACAAAGTTGCTAGTTTGTTCGCCCAAAGTTGGTGAATCTGTGCTCATGAATTCACCAAGTTTATGCCTCGGGCACGCACACTTTTCCCAAGCATACAAACGTATGACGTATATTTTTCTATACAAAGAAACAACAATGAGAAGTTTCAATATTGTCAAAAGATTGTAACAAACAAACGTATTGAACGAAAGTCCCGAAAGTTGAAAGTAATCAACAAAATCCTCATTTTCATTCAAGATGATTGAAGAGTAGAAAAGTTTTCTTTTTGTTAAAAAAAACAAAAGACGTATTCTGTCGAAATGATTCATGATTTCTGATTGTTTCCGTTTTGCTACTGTCACGAAAACCCAGGGGGTGATGCATCGTTTGCACAAATAAATTGATTCTTCCGCTCTTTCATCTCGCAGCAACGAGAATTTGCATTCTCCTTCAAAGGATCAGGTGCGGAGAACTACGTACGCATACAGTACGATGTACTTTATCGGGAGAGGGAAAAAGTTTGCGGCGTAAAACACGCTGGGAGGCATGTGTGGCAAGAACAGGCGATAAACATGTACGAAAGTGCGCGATTTTCAAAAGTTTTCAGAGAGAGAGAGAGCGAGAGAGAGAGAGAGAGAAACAGAGAGAAAGGGAAGCGAAGACCAAGAATTGCTCTGTTTGTTCCTTTTCCTCGATCTTTCAAAGCACTTATCGAAATACACGAGAAAGGGATAGAAAATGAGTGGAAAGGCGAATGAAAGAAAAATGCACTTTGCACACATATATTGCTGAGGAAAAGTGAGCCCGGAGTTGGATCAGAGACACGAGCGTCATCGAATCTTGCTCGGGAAAAGAGGGAGAGAACCAGAAAGGAGAATAAACTGCACGGCGCTCGGTCGTGAAGAACGGGGAAACTGGGAGAAAGCGTAAGATTATTGAGAAAAGAGCGTGGAAAACGAAACTCAATATGGATTTCTTGCGTTGCATGCCTTCGGCAGCGATCAAATGCGGATAACATGTTCACCGTTCTAACCACCTTAAAGCCTCTCTATGTACATATGCACAGAGAGCAGGAGAGAGAGAGCTTAGATTGTATGACACGTTACACGCTGAGGACTTGTGTTGGGAGTTTGTTGTCAAGGAGATCCTCTTTCGAAAGTACGCGAAGAGCCCCAAGGGGCGCGAGTCAGGCCACCTTTATCTCTTTTGAATCTTCAAGACGCAATTCTGTTCCGCCATTGCAAGTTCGAATCAAGCGGAGATCGTGTATGCGAATGATTGACGTTGCGATTTCTCGATCTATCCTTCGCGTTCCAAATCTCAATTTCGACCGTACGTGCTTTGAGTCATTCCAACAATAATAATTCGACAATTTTGAATGGAAATCATCCATCATATTAAAATTAAGCAAACTGTCATTTAATTAAGCAAACAGTCATTTAATTTTATTTCTATCGTGACGTTATCAACATTATTGGCCAATGTAACTTGGTTTTGTTTTATGTAAATTTAAAAACAGAGAAACTGCATCACGTTACGGACTGCACTAAATTGCATTTTACGTTTCCAACGTAGTCAAAAGTTTCGGGAAGAAAAGCAGCAAGAACGTATATACCGAATGTGCACGTTTCCACCGGAGAATCCAGCATAAATTCTTTTTCCAGTGAAGCCAGGATTTAGTCGAGCCTTACAATATTACTTCGTACGTAGCTGTGTGCATATCGTAGCAGCAGAGTCCACTGCACACTCTGAGGCAGTCTCGTATCCTCTCGTACAGCAAATGTCCCAAGAGCGACGCAACATTTTCATATCATTATACAGAAAAAAAAACACGTGAGCAGAGATTTTTTTCCACGAGACTGGACAGCGGTTTATACGAGCATATGGCTTTGTGCAATGCTTCGTATATATTTGTATACATGTGTATATTTTACCGCCAACGCCGAAAGGTATGTGGACTGTGCAGAGCACAGCATCCTGAACTCTCCATTTTTGCTCACGATAAAACATTTTCTTGGTCCAATTAAAGTGAGTCTATCTGCATGAAGATGAATACAATAACTTGGAGATGTTTCAGTTCCCAAAAACCATGTGGGTTTTTCCAATTGGAAATTTCAACTTTTATTTCGGCTTAAAAAATGAAGGTAAATCATTTTTTCAAAGTCGATTTCGAACTGCATGGCTGACAGCTATAATGATCGATGTTTAGCTTAGCGGGAGATTACCATTTTCACGTTTGATTGAAGAATTTTTCGTGGATTCAATGGTTTTCAAAAAAAAACAACAACAAAATCCAACTTTTGCAGGATATCGGATGTCTCTCGTGTGTAACACGTACATATACGGTTCGTAGGATTTTTCGTGGCTCGTCAAAAATAATAACACACTGTTAGATCCATAGTTCTGATGATTTTGCGTTCTCCGGGGGTTGTCAACGGTGTAACGTGTAATTTGAAAGCTTGTTATTTCTGCCCTGTCGTCAGAAAAATTCAGTGCGGCGTTGGCTCCCAGCCACTATGGCTGGGTTTGATCCTGGATAAGGGTCGTCAACTTTTTAATCCGACTCACTCGAATTCTCCGGTTTACGAAGCTTCCGAGCGAGGTGAAAAAAAAAAAACAAAAAAAAATCTCTAAAAAGAACCGTAGCGACGTCGTCGACATGATTATCGAAATTTTTTTCATAACTCCTCAAAATAGAATATTCAATAAAGACGAAGAGAATTTCGTTGTTTCTCTTTTATATTCGTCAATAAAATAAGAAGATTTCCATATCCTCAAAGTCGAACGCATTCTTCGTTATTCGGATCAACCGTTTTCATGAGAAATTCATAATTTGGGTAAAAAAAAGGTGGTCACGTGAGCAGGCGATGAACGAAAGGGCGACAGAGTCTTGCCAGCCTGTGAGACTTTTAGGAACGTCGGGAAAGCTTGCGGGCAACAATGACAATTGCTAGACAGGTTTTCTGCGACTGGAAATTGTGGCGAACCCACTTTGATATGTAGTAGCGAGTTTCAAAGTTTTAAGGGCGTAAGACGCTCGTATGAAAGCTCAATTTTGTGACGGTCGTACAGGGAGACACACCGATATCGCGATATATAAATATAAGCACGGATGCTTGCGGTGTGCATGCATGTTTGAAAATTTCAAACTCTCTGCAAACTCAATATCTCTGTGATGGTATAGGAACCATTATTAAGGGACACGGCCATGAAGAAAGAGAGGGAGAGAGAGAGAGACCGATGGAGGGAGGGAGAGGAGGTTGGGAAACTCCCAAGGAAGCTTCTAGAACTGTCGATCTAAAGCGATCGTCGTAAATATATTTGTCTATGTATAGAGCACTGGAATATATTCAGTTCACATTCCGGGGTGACTGGGTTCATTCATTACACAAATAGTTAACAACATTTATTCTCATCGCGATCCTCTTCCACGAGGATTAAACGTCTCTATGGGAATAACCCCATGGAAAGGTCAACTTTGTTATTACCTCTTGGTTGTCACACATTCAAATTTGGTCGTAGTGTGTAAACGTACAGGCTCAATTGGACCCAAAGCGTTAATCTTGATCCGCTCATCAGGAAACGGATCAGACCAACGTCGATCCATTATCAACATTTTTCGTGTATGTTTTTCGAACTGCGAGAATCGCCAAAGACTTTAGTTTGCTCTTTAGATTCTCCTGTTCTGATGGGAACCAGCAAAAATAAGCCATCAACTTTTTGTCGTGTTTTCTCGACTTTGTCGGCTTCTTGCTCGTGCCCTATACATCTCGCTAGAGTTCTCTTGCCACTTGGCTCGAAATCTACAGCATTCCTCACCTCAGATTCGAGAGAGGAAGGAAAAGGGATTCCGAGACTTTTCAAAGCTCTCGTTCATCCCGAACGAAACGGATTAATGTTTTCTCCAGACTTATCTGCGCCTCCCACTTTATTGAGTGTCATAAGCCATTATTCCGTACTTTATTGCTATCATTCTTATTCGTAAGATCAAGAGTAGAATCACGTGCTCGAAACAAGGCTGGAAAAAAAATGGTGCGATATAAAAAATCCAAATGAAATCTGTTATTTATTTTTACACTTTTTGTCTCAGAACTTTTATCGTTCTCGCAGGTTCGCGCGTCATAAAATACACGTGCAAATATCGTTACAGTGCGATACGAAAGGAAGACAGAAACTTTATTTGACGAATATGGAACCGTGAGAAAAATTTCAACAAAAAGAAATTAAAAAATAATGTAAAATCGTAAAAATGACCAGCAGGTCCCTGAGCAAGTATTTATTATTCAAAAGAATTCTAATAGTTCGAGATGCAGCAAAAAGGACAATTACTTCGTTCGTCTCCGTCACGTTACAGGCCCAACAAGATTTCCCAAGATACCAGAGAAAATTCAAGTTAAATTCCTCCCCCGATGAATTCCAGTCGATTGAGAAATATTCTTGAAAATTGACTGAATAAAAAAAAAGGCGGAAACGAACTATATTTTTCATTCATATTCGCGTTGAACTTGCAACGTAGTGGTTGCAACTGTACTGGATAAATTCTCGGGTACCGCAACGGTAATTAGCGTCGAGGACGCATTGTTAGTCTGGCAACTGTAATACAACGGAAGAAAGAGAGAGCCGGAGAAAGATAAAAGCTACGAAGCAGTCTAGGAAGAGCACAATGTTCTCCTTTTGCCCACCGTTACAATTCCATATATTCATAGAGAGGATAATATTATGTTTATTTAGAGTTGTTATATCGGGCTCCATATTGTCACAGAAGCCTGTGCTTTTCATAAAGCCGCAACGACAACCGAGCCAACGTTGCTTGGACCACAGGCAAACTATGTAAAGTATGCTCAGTCTTGCATCGTTCGCGTACGTGCAAACTGCCTCCAAATACAGTCCAACTTCTCGAAAGTATACTGTTCCCTAATCCTGTGATCCATAAAATGGAATGAGCACCAAATACATACTTCGAGATGATTCGTAATATTTCAAACGATACAAGTGCCTCGAGTGTTGACGATTATTTAATCAAACTTTCCGCATAAAATAATTGGATGAATAATTTTCATTGTATTAATTGCATGATAATCGATTTATTTTCATATTTCTATTTTTTATTTTATTCGAATAACATGAAATCGATTTTTTCTAGAAACAACTTTTGCTCAAATAATGGTCAATAGTTATTGATTCGTTCGAGGATTAAATTTTTTAAAAGATACTTTTGCCTCATCCGCACGTGCAAACCGAGTCTAGCTCTGGAAACTTCGACTGCACGGGGATGCATTTTGAGAACACGAGAAAATTCGCGCTCTGCTCCAACACAAACTCGTCAGAGCTATGAAGTAATAAGCAGCTTGCTGGAGCCAGCGGTGCGTGGAACTTTATGACAAAGGCCAATAATCTCGGCGGTGCTGGAACAAATAATTGTTCATTTATAATTTCGAGCTTATGACATTAATAACGAAAGCACGGGGATTAAAAATGGCGCATCAATATTTATGCCCGGCAATTGACGTAAAAGCTGCTTAACGAAATGAAGCTTTCGATTGCTGCGACTACCGACTATCATCGAGAAAATTCGGATCGTCATTCTGGTTTTATTGCCCAACGGCTTTGTCGGGATTGAAAAATTTGGACGAAATGATTCGGGGATGTTTTTGAATGTCCTGAATATTTCTTGAACTCTCGGTTCATCCATCGAGCATTGAATAAAAACGTTTCTACTCGACCAATCATTTTGTTGAGGAGGAAATATCGAAACCCATCGATTCGTAAAGTTTCCAAATGTCCATGTCCGGGGCACAGAGCATTCGTCCTGGCGAACGAATCTACGAATGACACTCTCATTTATGCTCCACAGGATGCCTGATCTGTTTTTGAGAATTATGGTATTTCGTGTCGATATTTTTCAGCCATCTCACGTTTGTTTGTCGTTCCCTTAAAACATACGGTCGTATGAACGAACGTCGCGTATATATCTCTAGCGACTTGCGAATTCCACCCTCGTTCTGTACCATTATCGGACGCTGAGTGAATCCTTATTTATCGTTTTCCATTACAGAGCAAGCTCGACTCATCGAGTTACATAGATCGTTGCGCGTTGATTAAATTTGTGTCAATCGTTCTTCGTGATTGCCGTGGGTAACAACAACAAAAATCAAGCGAATGAGGAAACAGAAAGAGAGAAAGAGGGAGAGAGAGAGAGATTGACAGGAAGAGAAAGAGACCAACGGAGAAAAGAATGAAAAATACAAGCATCGCCGACGAATATGTCATTATATACGAGGGTGCACGATCGAGCCCATACCCAAGGGATAAATATACAGAACAGCTCACTTGCTATTCCCATATTCACATCTATATACACATTTTCATAAGTGAATGGTATCCATACACATTGCATCAATTATATTGGAGCATAGTGCTGGAGCAGCATAAGCAAAAGAAAATCTCACTAGCCTCCTCTCCTGCCCCATCTCTGATTAACAAATCGAGGGTGTATGAATCGAGATAAAATAATTGGACCCCACGGTCCATGGCGATCCTATTAGAGACTCGACAGCCCCACGTGAATCGAACAACTCTGAGAAAAGGAGCTCGAAAAATATCGCATGTTCACTACGTGCATTTTTTACGAATCTCATTTCCTGTACACGTCCCATCTCAAAAGACTGACAAATAAATATAATTTTTCGAGGATCGATGCGGGATTCGCATGGATATTGATTATTTGAGGTTTATCGCTGCGTGGCTTACATTCGAATTTTCTGTCCAGGGAATACAACCTCTGAGGATGTGGACGCAAGACATGCTCCGATCTTCCGCGATTTATTATTTCTCGGCTGGAAGTTTGAAATCTCGTCCAGATTATTTTTGTTTATCGTTAAATATTCGAGTTCGCTAACAGACTAGCTTAAGGTATAACTATCGCAGAATGGGTTGATTTAGGATTTTCTTGAAATTTAGTGTAAATATTCTTGACATTAAAACGAACAACTTTCCTATGAGACGAAACATTTTCTGCCGTCTAGAATTTGAGATATTTCATTTCCAATTTCTTATTTTTCCCATCTAAACGCATGTAAATTGAAGTGACGTTTCGTTAAAAAAGTTGCAAGAAAAAACAAAAGAAACGCGACTTCAATTTACATGCGTTTAGATGGGAAAAATATAAAATAGGAAATGAAATATCTCAAATTCTAGAGGGCAGAAAATGTTTCGTCTCATAGGAAAGTTGTTCGTTTTAATGTCAAGTATATTTACACTAAATTTCAAGAAAATCCTAAATCAACCCATTCTGCGATAGTTATACCTTAAAGCTAGGATCTATGGTATTATGAGGAATCACTATTAACCCTTACGTGCCACCCTGGGGTACGAACCACCCCTGGCACAGAAAATAGTCATTTTTCTGCTTTTGTTGGTTTCAGCATTTTTTTTAGTTTACTTCAATTTAATTCTTGGCTATATAAGTAAACAATCCTTTAAAAAAAGCTTTCAAATTGTTCTACTACAACTTTCGAGTCGAACCTTTCAGTACTTTATTTTCTATAAAAATTCTCCAGAGGTGTGGCAAGTAAGGGTTATTGGATATTTAGCTATTGGGATCTTCGTATTTTAAAGATAATTATTTCCTTTTCATTTCAATACGTTTGACGAGGATAACTTATTGATACTATAAATGTATAAAGTGTCGTTGGCAAGGGCACGTTATATATCTGGCCCAATAGGCGCATATATTTTTGTTATGTTGTGAGATCTGGAGGATCGAGAGAAGCGAGGGAAATGTCACGTCTTCGGTTTACGATATCACTTCGAAAAAGTTATCGTTTATGATACAGGATAAATAAAGAAGTCCCTGAGATGGGAAAAAGCCCCTCCCCCCCTCTTCCCATACGTGAACAGTGAACAGAAACAGAAAGGAACGCGGATGAAGAGATAAGAGAGAAAGGAGAGAAAAAGAATGGAACGAAGGGTCAAGTAAAGGTGGATGAACCCTTATAAATCATGATCCTTTCGCGAGCTTGAGCTTTTTTATTATGTTCGAACGCGCACAAGCAGAGATCGAAAATAACCTTTTACCCCATTACTTTATCTCTGGGGACACGCACCATGTCCATGTTCAACAGCCCGTGAAAGTTGTAAAAAAATCGCCAAGTGAGGGAGAGTCTAAATTATATATGAGAGGCTTGGGACTAACAAAGCGCGTTGATATGATTGACTTTCACCTCCTATGCCCGGATTCATTCATTGAATCTCGAATCGATACAAAAATACCATCAAGCTGCAAGATTCGATAAGATTCTTTTGGTTTTGTTTGGAATTTATAGAAAACTACGAATTTTAAGGCATTTTGAAATTTTCAAAAAAAGAGTGTAATCGCTCCGACTTTACGAAATTTCAAGATTTATTACCAATTTTTTTTTTTTTACCAATAGAGCCCCATAATAGGAAGGTTCGTACTATATTTGGGAATAATCGGTTGAAAGGTTTAAATTGTATGGATTTTTGAATTTTCTAACAATTTTATCCAAAATATCAACATTCAGGCGTGTCTAGGGAATTAACTCTCTGAGCATTTAAGCGCGTAGTCTCGCACGTTGCTCCATAATGGTACCCTTCGCGTCTTTTAAAAATGTATGAATATATTCTGTAGAAAATGGGTCTAGCAGAACGATATCTGGCTTGACAGCATATGCTCGCGTTTCAAAAACTGTTCCTAGCTGCACTGAAAACAAAATTTTGTTGGAAAAGATGGATATTTTGTTCGATACGTTCGACTAAACGTTTTGTTTGAATAATCCCAAAAATAGTGTCATCGCAGCAAGAAATATTCTCTAAAGTCTCTTCGGAAGCAAATTTTTGTCGTTCCAATCGTAAATTTTGCTGACAATCCCATTAGAAATCAAATATTCTGCCAAAATAACGAAAATGTTTAAATTATCGAAAAATTTTTAGTTGGCAATGTTCAACAAAATATCGACGAATTTTAACAAAATTTTATTTCCAGTGTGGATATGTAAATGATTCCTACCGGATGAAGTTCTAGAAGGTTCACTTTCCTCGTGGGGTGAATCACCGATGAACCGCGATTGCATCGCTCATGATCTCCGTGAGGCCAGCCCACGTGACTGCATAATGGTTGGTGCTTTATAAGCTTTTGAAACGATACAGTTTCGGCCTTGAAAAACGTTGTCTCTTTGATAGCGATAAGAGTCAAGACGGAAGGAGAGAGTTTCGGTCACAGCAATCAGTGTTCGTGAATGTGTCGCTCTTGATTTAAAAAAGATTGAGAAAGTTGTGGCAGCAAAGTTGAAGCGGAATAGAAGAAAATTGGCTCTCTTACAGCCAAACTCTGCGAAAAGAAGGAAACTTTTAATTAATTGTCCCCATCGGAATATGGTTTCAAGAAAATTGAAACTTCGCTTCCTCAGTTCCTAAAGGAATGATTCGAATGATTCAGAGCGTGCTCAAAATTCAAAAACAAGAAAGTCCTTTTATAACACAAAACGACATTTAACGAGCTTCCAACGATCGCAATAAGAAAATCAATGTCGAAAAAATATTATTCACGTGCGTATTTTGATTGAACTAGAGTGCATCACGAAAGGTTGATGAAACTTTTTATTAGAGGACAAAAAAATGGCTGATTCGTCAGTTTTCAATAATTTATTTGCTGTCCGAGTTCATTGACATTCTGAATGCAAAACCCAGGACAATGAAAAACGAACAAGCAAAGTTTACACTCCAGAAATGTTTGTGCGCAATTGTTGTCAATAAATATTTGAGCAGAAATCAACAATGTAGCCACGAAAGCCACAGATTTGTGGTTATTGGTGACAAAGGAACATTTACGATGAACCTCTGGTGACAATGTTCGTTTGTGGCTTCACCAACGGCACCCACTTTGGCTTCAGCAAATTCAACAGATAGAAGCTGCGATGACAGATACTTGCAACCGATCACATTTGTGAGGTTCACTTGGACGTGTACAGGCACAATGCGAGGGGCGAAGGAAGCAAGGGGGCGTTAATGGTGTAGGTGTAAAATTGAATCCGAGGGCCATTAAAGCCCGAGAAGCATCGACTCTCGAACTGCATTTAATGGACCGAAAAAACTAACGATAGAGAGTCCTTATATTCTTCCTGCATTGCGACCACAGTCAACCAACTTTGTTGTTTACCATTTCCACTTTTTTTATACATTTGTCGACTCGATAACGAAATGACGAAATAATGTTTTTGGAATAAATCATTAAATTTTCGTTAAAACAGTAAATTTCTATTTGCAGTACTAAATTACAACAAACGAGGATTTTCCGAAATTTTCAATTGATTTCAAGTTTATTTGGACTAAATTCAGCGTCATGAGTATTTCTGATTGTCGTTGTTCCTTTTTTTAAGGTATAACTATGGCAGAATGGGTTGATTTAGGATTTTCTTGAAATTTAGTGTAAATATTCTTGACATTAAAACGAACAACTTTCCTATGAGACGAAACATTTTCTGCCGTCTAGAATTTGAGATATTTCATTTCCAATTTTATATTTTTCCCATCTAAACGCATGTAAATTGAAGTCGCGTTTCTTTTGTTTTTTCTTGCAACTTTTTTAACGAAACGTCACTTCAATTTACATGCGTTTAGATGGGAAAAATATAAAATTGGAAATGAAATATCTCAAATTCTAGACGGCAGAAAATGTTTCGTCTCATAGGAAAGTTGTTCGTTTTAATGTCAAGAATATTTACACTAAATTTCAAGGAAATCCTAAATCAACCCATTCTGCGATGGTTATACCTTAATTGAAGATTCTCGAAATACAGAATGAACGTGAAAATTGCGCTTCCAAATCGGAACAACTTTAATTCTTATTTCATTATAGCCGTGACGTAACATCTATTAAGAAATTCTGCTTTTGTTCCGTTGGCTTTTTTAAATGCTATTTGAGGCTCTGGAGTATTCACGGATGCAACAACGGGCTAGCGAAAGAGCGCGAGAGAGATTTTGCCATGTCGTGTGGCAATTCGCTGACACGAATGCCGAGTCTAGAGAGTACTTTTTTTTCATGTGTCGCGAATAAGCGATCGAAGCACTCACTCGCAAGCACCAGGCGGGTGAAACTGTCTCTCTAACTGACAATTTATAACTCGATCATCTTTCTTTCTCTCTCCCTCCCTCTCTCTCTCTATTTCCTTTTGTCCGCCTCATCGTTCGGTTATTACGAACGTCGACTTTGTTATATTCATAGAACACTCGTGTCAACCATCGTTGACTGCGTTCACCTCGAGAGGAAAAAGCATCCGTAACGGGGAACCAAGTTTTGTTGCAAACAAAAAAAATTGAAATTAGTTTTCATTCTGCGTGCGGAAGCCTTCGAGAATTAATTGAAAAAATCAGAATTCATTTTGTCCCGTTAATAATACTGGAGATTCAGTAAAAAACAAAATTTCTTAAAATTTGTTGTGGTCCTCGATCTTTTGTGCTTCGCAAAATCATTTTTTTTCACCTGCTCCGGCACAAACGCTCTCGCATCGAGAAAAAAGAAAATGGAGCGCAAAAGATAGTGCAGCGAGTATCACTGGACACACCCCCGCTAAATACCCACCGTTGATCCAACGACGCCACGCAAACTATTTATGGCTATGGCAGATCGTAGTTCGAAAAAGTAAAGGTTAAAAAAAAATCGGCTTTTTCCACAATCTGTCTACATTATTTCACCCCGTAATGGAGTGCCAGAGAGAAAAGGAAGAACATATAAATTTGCATATGAAAAGGAAAGGTTTTAATTGAAACGTGAAGAAATCCCATGGCACTCATCCATCTCGACGATAAGTTCTCAAGAGTGAATGGATGAGAGCGAAGATCGCGAGAGAATGAAAAGCTAGTGGTAGGGAATACAGCCACGAATAGTGAACGACGTTTCGTACCTAAAGTTCATTAAGGTATAACTATCGCAGAATGGGTTGATTTAGGATTTTCTTGAAATTTAGTGTAAATATTCTTGACATTAAAACGAACAACTTTCCTATGAGACGAAACATTTTCTGCCGTCTAGAATTTGAGATATTTCATTTCCAATTTTATATTTTTCCCATCTAAACGCATTTAAATTGAAGCGACGTTTCGTTAAAAAAGTTGCAAGAAAAAACAAAAGAAACGCGACTTCAATTTACATGCGTTTAGATGGGAAAAATATAAAATTGGAAATGAAATATCTCAAATTCTAGACGGCAGAAAATGTTTCGTCTCATAGGAAAGTTGTTCGTTTTAATGTCAAGAATATTTACACTAAATTTCAAGAAAATCCTAAATCAACCCATTCTGCGATAGTTATACCTTAATGGTTGGAAGGTTGTAATTCGGCGACGATTAAAAAATAAGAATTTTCTTTCCAAAAACAAGAAAAATGCCATCGTTCTTTATCAAAATTCAAAAATTCTCGCGATTTTACACGATAAACTCGATCCAAACAAAATAATTAAATAATTCCTGTTCAATTGAAAAGAATTTATTACGAGGTCGGAATCCCGTATGAACGAATTATGACGACGAATACGTAGAGGAACTTTGTGCAGTTCACGACCTAATTGGCGCTTGTATTTTCCAGCGAATTACCTCAGAAATTAACTCGTGCTATCTAGCAGCCGGTTCCCATGGGATAAACTAGAAGAGGCTTTGCTGCGCGACACCTCGGCTAAAAGAGCGTCCGCATATAGGGATAACCAAACATTAAACCGTCGAGAAAGCACGAAACAAACCAAACGAGAAGTGACTGTAATATAGTAGAAGAGTTAAGAGCGAAGGACTCTCTTGATCTATCGTCCTTATCCATACTCTTCCTCTTTTTCTAGCCCTGCTTCCTCATTTTATCTATTTCTCTCGCGAGTTCCCAAAAGACACGCTTTAAATGCTGGCGACGGAGTGTTCTCACGTTTCCTAATTTCCTCTTCCGTGTGGGCACTTTGTACGAGAGTAAACTTATCTCTCTATCGTTACCTCGAGAACTAAGGACTGAAGTAACTGAGGAATGGAAAATATTTGGATTCCATTCACGAAGAGATCGAAAACCTGATATGAAAATGTAGATATTTTTATACACACTAATAAAAAATCGTTGATAGCATCGAAATCTTTAGAAACGTTTTGAAACGTTAATGGAGCTGCAGAAGGTGCCTCTGTCGCTACAATTAAGGGAGTCGGATGAAGACGAGAAAGCGGACGAGAGAGAGAGAGAAAGGGAAATGCGTCTGCGTAAGCAACGGTTGGTTTTCGCAAGAGCTATGAACTTTAACAACGTTTGTTTCTTGCCCTTTCAGAAGGACGTTGCCATGACGTAGCTTCAACAGTATGAAAGCATAAGAGATGAATAGTTTGTAGAGCGTATTTCCTGTTGAGTGCTTTGCGTCGTGAAAATCGAATTAGCGGCCCGAAACACTCGGAGCGAAATGTCATGTGCGAGTGAAATGAAAGGAGTCCTGCTAGGTGAGCTAAACCATAATAAATAATGGAAGAGAGTATAATAGAAAAGAAAAAAGAGGAAAATACGGAGAGGCGCGGAAGTACAAGTGATAAAACGCGCACGAGGGTGTCGAAGACCCCTGGTCGTCAAATATTGGATAATGAAACGCAAGGCGTAGAATCGGTATAATTCACGAAAATGGGAGGCATGTCTCGAAGCGAGACTGCTGTTGAAAATTCGATTACGCCATTTGGGCAATAATGAAAGTGAAACTTTACCTAGCCACGAAATATGGTGCGACGAAAGTTTGGAGTTCTCGGAGCAGGCGCGGGTCTCGGAGCAACTCTAAAAACATGTCAAACTGCGGTGAGCTTTTGACGGCAGGCCAAGAAGATCCGGCTCGACGTAAAGTATCAAACAAGATCGCTACTCAATAAGCTGTCTCGAGGGAATCTCATTATTCTCTAGACATTCTGTCACAGTCGTCATTCATCTTTGTACTCTTTGAGAAACGTTTACGAGATGACGCACGTGACAACCGACGAGGGTCTAAGACGGCGCAGCGTGGAAACCCTGCTTGCGGATACACACAAGGCTCGTTGACGCTCGGATGTTGCGCAACGTGATATTACACGAATAATCGTGTCCTGGTGATTGTTCTCTCCTGGTATTCATTTTTTATGGGAGTCATGCTCGAAAATTGAATAATTAGACGTTTTAACGTTTTTCCGACGTACCAGAAAGATCGTTGTATTTGCCGGGAAATTCATTGGGTGCAAATGATCAAATAGGATGAGTTGATCGATTCACCCAGCAAATCTTACGGTAGAGTGGCGCACCCTTCACCGAGCTTCTATACGAGGATTTGCTTAGCTTTCGATGGTTCGACGAGGATCATTCAGCCGAGGTTACAAATTGAGACAACATTCGTATCGAAAACATTGAAGAGGTCGTAAGGTCTCGGTCAAGCCATACACCTGCTAGGAGATGGACGTTACGATGAGAGGTAACAAACCGTGAACCAACAGCGTGTAAAAACGCCTCTACCATCCGCTCGAGACAATACGAAAGAGGAAAAACAAACGACGTGGAGAATGAAAATAAAAGAAAGCGATAAACTCGTGCTTCTTGGCGCCGGGAAAGCTTACGAGAAAAAAAGGGGAAAAAGGCGAAAACTTGAAGGTGTAAGTGGATAACGGATATGAAGAATGGGTTCCAATCCTTGCCGTCGTTTTTTTTTCTTTCCGACATACACGTAGTTTGCAAACACCTATCGAGAAAGCTATCAGGCCAGTGTTCTCGTGTCGATTGCTTTTTCGTCAGTCAAATTCTTTCGAGCCGAAAGCTTACTGTTCTTTTTTTGCATCGCCAGTTTATCAATACAAAAAAAATTATCATTTTGTAGCGTTAATTTTTCTGTCTAAGTTGCTCCATCAATTTCCACCAATAATTCTCGAAATAGATGAGAAATATGCCGAAATTCCCCGCTTAAGGTATAACTATCGCAGAATGGGTTGATTTAGGATTTTCTTGAAATTTAGTGTAAATATTCTTGACATTAAAACGAACAACTTTCCTATGAGACGAAACATTTTCTGCCGTCTAGAATTTGAGATATTTCATTTCCAATTTTATATTTTT